>WOXC01006111.1:0-115087 GCA_011680675.1 Gymnobelideus leadbeateri | reverse complement strand
ATCCAGCCACCGGATGGGGGACTCCGCTAATTGCTTAAGTCTGCTCGAGTGTCTGGCCACCAGTTGGCAGACACAACACATGGCTGCTTACCAGGCATAGGTTAGTGCAGCTGGAGCCAGATGACAAGCTATTAAAGATATTCTTCCAGTGGCCACATCTGGCTCCTTGGCATACTCCAAATTGCAGCTGAACTGGAGTTCTTTCTGAGCTGTCTCTCTGAGTAGGGTTAAGCAGCAGACAGGACATTCAGGCTAACTCTGGCTCTTCAGCCCCGGGCAATTCACTTGTGGTCACATATACCAAACCATCTGAGCCGGACTGCACCACACAGAACCTCTTAGCTGCAGCAGCACCACCTCCTCTAAGTCACAGAGTGGCTGCCCTTCCCAAAGTCCCATCTGGCTGTTTACAGGGATAGCCCTGAATTATTGGAGGGCCAAGCTTTATTGTAGGCAAATTGACTCAGGAAGGATTAAACTGAAGGATGAGTGAACTCAGTTTAACACAGTCAGTGTACCTGAAAAGAACTCGGACCACATCATGCCTGAAAATTAATGTCACGCACTCACTGTGTCCCCAGTTTAATAGTAATTAGACTTTGAAAATTTGGCAACACTGTGCCCAAAGTGTTTGTGAGTAGTCCTGCCGCCACCTCCACAGTGAAAAAACTGCCATCTGGGCACCAGGAAAGAAAGGGAGGCCATTTCCTCTCCATCCTTTCCTACCTATTTCCTTTCCCCTCTTTATAATTTTGTTTTTCAAATTCGGTCCCTGTCCTGAAAACAGTTCTCTTCTATACCATTCAGCAGCTACTCTGCTTTCTATTTTCTTCTGCCAATTCAGTACTCTGAAATTTCTTTTTAGCTGGAAACATCCTTGTGTTCATCACAGGACCAAACATTTAGAATTGGAAGGCATCTGAAGAAACATCTAGAACAAGTGACTCCTTTGCAGATGAGGAAGCAGAGGCCCAGGGAGGTGAAGAGATTTGTCTCAAGACACACAAGAGCAGAGTATTCTGACCCTGATCCAGGCCTCTGGCCATTTCATTGCCATGGCTCCTGGGGGCACATGCTGACTACTATGGGAAAGTATACTGAGAAAAAAATGGCATGACATGCTATACTTCCCTTCCAGTGGTGCAGCAGTGGAGTAGTTCTAGGAAGGATAAATCATTTAATCAATCAATGGGCATTTCCTAGGCACCTACTATGTGCCAGAAACTGTGCAACAGAAAAAAAAATCACTACCCTCAAATTGGGACAATTCAATCAGAACAATGCTACCATTTTCTGTATTTTTATGCATAAAAAAGCAAGAACAGCATCTCCTTACTCCATACTCTGTGTACCCTGTACCCAAGTGGCACATCATTCTTATTGTTCCTCACACAAGACACTCTATTTCTAGATTCTGGGCATTTTCATCAGTTCTGCCCCATTTCCTGGCATGATCTCTATCCTTATCTCACCTCCTGGCCTCCCAGGTTCTCACCCCAAATCTCACCTTTTGCATGGTCTTTCTCAGGTTTTCTTCCTCAGTTGTGGTGCTTTCCTTCAGAGATTATCTCCCCTTCAGCCTGCCTTTTGTACCTCACTATTTGCCTGTTGCCTCTCCCTCTGGACTGAGCTCCTTGAGAGCTCCTTCTGCTTTCCTGTGTGACCCCAGCCCTTAGCACTGAGCTTGGCACATCCTAGGATTTTTAATAAAAGCATGCTGACTTGGTAAGGTGATTTTAGGAAGGTGGATGCAAATAACTTGAGGGAGGAAGGGCACAAGAACCTAGCAAAAGAAAAGAATGGTGTGAACCAGTAAAATATGCAGGTGCAATACAGTATGGGCGCTACTGACCCTCACAGACTCCTTTGACCTGCTTACTATATGAATTTAAGCAAAGAATGCTACTCCAAAGTAGACCAAAGGAACTCCAAGCTGTAGCATGAACTGGCTCTTTCTCTGACATTTAAGTAAGAAGAGGGTATATTGTGGCTCATAAACAAGGAATGTTCCAGACAGAACTGGATGGAGGTCTTCATTGCTGCCTCCATCCCTAAAATGTTTTTCCCTCTATTCCTAATAACTGAGACTCCTTCAATAGAAGATAAAGGCAAAGGTCTTCTCCCTATAGAGTATCTCCAATGTAATCCAGTTTGTATGTCTTGCTTGTACATTGTTTTTTGCATGTTGTCTCTCCCATTGAGACTCGGAGATCTTGGAGAGCAGGGATGAGTTTTTGTTTCTGCTTTGTTTTGGTTTTTATTTTTCCTTTCTTTGTGTCCCTAGCACAATTTGGCACAATGCCCAGAACACAATAGGTGCCTCATAAATGCTTGCTGACTTTTACAACCAATCAGATATAAAGTTTAAAATACCCCTAAAAAGTCAATACAGTGGCTCAAATTCAGAACAAGTCATAAATGACTAATACAATATCCTTAACTAAGGGGCATCCAGGTAACAGTGGGTAGGGCATGATGATTGAAAACATGAAGACTGAGGCTCAAATCCCAAATCTGACACTAGATGCTGGGCAAGTCATTTTTACCTCTCAGTTTCAATATTCCCATCTGTATATTAGGGATAATAAGAATGCAACACTATGGGGCGGCTAGGTGGCGAAGTGAGTAGAGTGTCGGCCCTGGAGTCAGAAGGACCTGAGTTGGGATCCGGCCTCAGACACTTAACCCACACAAACAAAAACCTAGCCGTGTGACCTTGGGCAAGTTACTTAACCCCAATTGCCCTAAAGGGGCGGCTAGGTGGCGCAGTGAGTAAGAGCACTGACCTCGGAGTTGGGATGACCCGAGATCAAATCTGGCCTCAGAAAATGAGCACCCACACATAAATAATGACTAGCCGTGTAACCTTGAGCAAGTTACTTAATCCCAATTGCTTTATAAAAAAAAAAAAGAATGCAACACTATTTCTAGAATCAAATGAGATAAGGTATTGAATGCATTTAGTAAACGTTAAAGCACTTTTAAAAATGTTAGCTATTATTTTTATTATTAAATGAAAGGGGGAAAAGAACATGCTGGGTCTGCTAAGGTGAGGAGAGGGTAGACAAAGGTTAAAAAAATATAGAATGAATGGGTGGATGGTGAAGCTGCGGAGGCCAGAAGTCTTATGTACAACATAAAGTGGCTTGCCCTGCTCAGTCAGGAACAATGTGACTTAAAAGAAAACTCATCATAATACTCCAATGCAGTCAGAGATAATAAGCAAATAACGTATTGGATTTTAAACTTCTTCAGGGTGGGGGTAAATCTAAGCTTCAAAAATATACATTTCTCTTCCTTTTTGCTTTTTTTTTTTAAAGCTATAGAAACCTGGAGTCAGGATTTTGGTTTCTCCTACCACAGCTGGAGGCACACTATTAACTCCAAAGTCCCTGTGCCCATGGGAGCTGACAGTATTGCCACTCACTGGAAGGGCCCTTGAAAACTTCTTCAAAGAAGGAGGAGGAGGATGGAAGCTCTAACTTATTGGTATGGAAATAAATGTTCTTGTGATGTTCAAGTCTCTGAATATATTCTGTTACTGATTTGGGATCTTACACACTTTATTTACCTTTAAATGCCTCTCAGTTCACCTCTAATACCACATTTCTTTGCCTTGGCTGAACTATGGCCTCAGAAGAATTACAAGGAGGAATAAGGGCTGGGTGAAAGGTTCAGTGAACTAATCCACACCTGGTCCATGTAAAAAAAAAAAAAAAGGAAAGGAAAAAAAAGAACGGAGTCTCATGTTTTCCATACAGAAACAAGCCCCTTTATATGAACCAGCTTTGGATTTAATTGCTAAGCTACTTCTCGTGGCTTGTGATCTTTCACAAGCTTCTTCTAAAGTTGGGGCTTGGAGTAGACATGATAGGGTGAACCAGGTAATGGGGGGACTTTATTACAAAGAGGAAAAAAAACAAAAAACAGCTTACACTTGGTATCTTTCTTGAGGACGATCAACCTCACAATTAAAAGGGTTGGGTCATTTCTAAGACCAAAGGATTACAGACTGAGAACTGGAAGAAGGAAGAAAATAAACATTTATTAAATTCTTACTATGTACCAGGAAAAGTGCTAAGCACTTTATAAATATTATTTCACTTGATCCTTGCAAGAGCTCTGGGAGGAAAATGTTATTATCATCTCCAATTTATAATTGAGGAAATGGAAGCAGACAAGGGTTAAGTGACTTGCCCAGGGTCACACAGTTAATATTGGAGACTGAATTAGAACTTCAAGCCCCTCTTTATTTACTACAGTAAATAGATGCACAAATTTTTCCAATTTTTTTATGTATTGCTCAGTTGTGCTGATTTTTTCCTCTTCTTTTTGGTCTTTAATAAAATACTCTTGGTTATATGGGAGGGTTCTTTTAGAAGAGGAAGGGAAGAGATGCTGGGGAAAAAACTATGGTGATGTGAAAATTTTTTTAAAATACCATCAATATACATTTATTTTAAAAAGAGAGTAGAAATGTGACTTGACAGTCCAGTGGTTTCAAGACCTTTCTGTCATTTGTTTCCTGTGTGACCTTGCAGAAGTCACATAGCCTCTTGGGGTTTCATATTCTGTATCTGTAATATGAGGATGGCTGGCCTGAAAGATCCCTTCACACTAAAATCCATGAACTTCACTAATGGTTGGACCAGTCAAATTTAGATCATCAGACTGTAGTTAGCAAATATATCTATTTTCTATGCTTTCATTATATACTTACAATCAGTTTTGTTTTCTTTGCCTCTAAGAGACTTCTTTTTTCAAAGCCACCAAGCTTAGCTTTACTGAGCAGAAAAAATAATGATTTTTTGACTTAACTTGGTTGGCATCACATCATCTCTCACCCCCTTGATCCTGTTAACACTGCTCTACCTGTGCATCCCGTAGCACACTCATTCATCAATGAGTGTGCTACGGGATGCACAGGTAGAGCAGTGTTAACAGGATCAAGGGGGTGAGAGAGGTAACATAAAGATCAGAATATCTGAGGATCATAGATCTAGAGTGGAAAGAACCCTTAAAGTTAATTTAGGACAGCCCCCTCCCTTTACAGAACCCTAGAGATTAAGTTGTCTGTTGGAGAAACAAAGATGAGATACCAACAGGGCCAGATGGAGGCCCTGGGCCCTACCAGGGCCATTCCTTCATGGGTGTAGGCAGCAGTGGGGACTGGGCAAGTTGAAGGAATTTGCTTCCCAAATCTGCTTCAGAAAGCTAAAAACAAATACTATGTTATAAAAAATAATTTTATAAAGTAAATTAGTGGGTCTGTTGAAAACTACTAAAAGATATAATCAAAGTACTTTGGGAATTCAATTTCGGGTAACAGCTGACATATCCTTCAACTTGCTTTTACCACCTTTAAGGAAAGGTACTTTTCAGCATTCCCCCATACTAAATTTTCACAGGATAAAAAAAATACTTTAAGGTTCATATAAAGTCTAAAAAAGGATCATTAAAAGTGCACAAAAGAAGCTGCTTCTTATGGTTGGTTACCTTCTCCATCCCCTCTAGGACTTGAATTCAAGAATCCTTACCTTTCCCCTCAAAAAACCTTTTCTTAACAGGATTCATGTAGACCTACCCGACCAGGTATGAAGGACTACAAGGTAATGAAAAACCCAACAGCATATTAAGTAAATGGGAATTCTCAAAAGCTGGCATCCAGCGACAACTTTCTGTTTGGAAATACTAAGAATTTAATAATCCCCCTTCAAAAATCCTAAAGTAACAGAATACTGTATTACCTAATAGTAATATGTGTGTGTGTGTGTGTGTGTGTGTGTGTGTGTGTGTGTTCCTTATGGGAAAGAGATTCAGATGCCTGCAAATCCCTGCCTTTTATATTACTCAGTACAGTATGCTTGATTATTTCATCTGCTAAGTCACAGATTCAACGTACAATAATCCCACAGTGTGTGCTAAAATATATCTCTATATATTCAATACTCAAATACATCAAGTATTCAAATACAATACTCTAGCTCCTACTTTGGTACTTTTCCCTACAATTACTTATTTTCTAAAATGGTTGAGTGTAACACGTCCCGAAGAACATATGTTCTAAAGAAAGAAAAAAAAGGGCTCTAGAATTAATACACAATGAAAAATAAATTTAAAGCAGCCTTCTGGTCTGACATAAGAATATAAAAAATGATATGAGCAAGAACAGCTTAGTTTACATACTTTTCAATCACAGCTGCTGCTCAGAAACCACAATACCTTTAAAATGACATTTAAAGGAAACATAACCAGGGTGGCTTTGGCCATTGCTACCCAGAGTTAACACTGAATCACAAGGATATTGTTATTGTTATTGTTATTACACTTCATCCAATGTTACACCCTGGCAAATTAAAAGGAAAAGAATTATAAAGAAATGCATTTAAAAATCATCTCGTTATACACAGAGGGTACTGCAAATTATTCTGCATGGTATTTTTTTTATAACCAGGATTAGATGTCAAAACAGAGTTTCAGGAACAGAAAAAGCAAGTTCCATCTTCTTGGTTAATATTTAATTGGGTGCTAAAGATTCCTTATAGAGGACCTGTGAACCATCACTGACAGCCACACAAGGGACTCCTATCTCTACGAGGGACACAGACTCTTTTCTGAATAAACTAAAATAACATAAAATTAAATCAGGCCATTCAATTAATAAATTACTTTAGTAGACCTTGCAGCCCAAGTCCTATTTAATTACATAATTTAAAAAATATTTGCACACTGCAACCACTGAGATTGGCTTTGGGGTTTCATAATACACACTTAACACTTGAGTTGGAGAACAAATTTATTTAATAAATGCAGAGTTAAGTGCAATAAGGCCATTCCACTCCAACTGCAAAATCACTTAGCACATCTTCAGAAAAAAAAAGCAAATAAACTTTCTCACCATTTAAATGTATGTTACCGTGGCCTGTTCTAACTTTGTGTTTTTTCTCTCCCTCTTCTATGTTCTTTATAAATCTGAGTATTTCAATAGCAAATCAGCCTAAAACTAATGGATATGATTCCAACTGAAGATATATTATGGCTGTACCAAGAGGAAGACATCAAGGATTCAACTGTCTGGAAGTCAACAGTGAAACAGAGAAAATCATCTATTTTCCTGCTTCTCCTTAACACCAGGAGTTGCCAATACCAATGAAATCACAGGGACAGTTCCTATCACTATCCCTGTCTACTTCTTAGAACTTGACTTTACATGTGTGCCATATGAATTTTGTAATTATGTCAAATAAAACTTTCCATTTTTTTAAAAGCACATACAAATTAGAAGAGTGATGAGGAAATAGAAACATATAAGGGGAAAGAGAACTAAGTATTAGGGAAAACTATGTGAGAGATTTATGTGGTACTCAAAAGTAGTGAGGGGTCACATAGAGAAAACCTCTCTAATTTCAGAGAGGCTAAATCTTGGTCTGGACATTCTCCCTACTCCAGTCTAACATCTCCTCCCACTGCCCAAACCTTCAATATTAGAATTGTCCAGGTCTAAGAACTTCCATTTTGGGTCCTTCCAGATTTGGGAACCATTCATTCTGTGTCTTTACTTGTGAAATCAAAAGGGAGAAAGGAATCAGGTAGGACATGGAGGCAAATGGAGATTAAGTCATTTACCGAAGGTCACACAGATCAGTAAATCTCTGAGGCTGGATTTGAACTAGTTTTCCAAACTCCAGACCCAGTCCTCTATACACTGCGCCACCTAGCTGTGGCATGAGAGATAGCAAGTCTAAAGGCATAGGAGATGGAGCAGTCCTTTCCTTTGGGAACCACAACCACACACACACAATTGTAATTGGGGAGACATCATATAAATAATTAGATATGTGATAAGCCCCAGTTGGCATAAATAACAGATTCCAAGAAGTGGTCACACATATTTAGAATATACACAATTTAAAGTTACAATTATATAAAATATTGTAACCAGTTCCTGTCCAATGGAAATATACAGTACAAATAAACAGCTACTTCATGAGATTCCTTATTCCACTAAATGGGACCTAGCTATATGCAGAGAAGACTGGAGGTCCTCTAAGTTACAAAGTTATATCAGCAGCTTGGGCCTCTTGTAAAGAGTGGGATGTGGGAGGAGGGACAAATGAGGTCAGGAAAACTCAGAGACAGAGGTGAAGACACAGATAAGTCCTAGCATGGATGACCATTATTGCAAAGATACCAAGATAACAGAGACTGGGGGGATGTGTTTGAGGAACAACAAGTAAAGAAGTCTATCTAAACTTTACCTAGAATGGAGAGAGGAGGAAGGTATGAGATGACTAGAGAGGTAGGAAGGGGGCCATGTTAGGAAGAGTTTTAAATGCTGGAGGACCTTATATTTAATTCACGGGAAATGGAGCTCCGTGAACATGGGAATAATATGGTCATATGCATGCCTTAGGAAAATCAGCTTTCAATTATATTATCACCAACATTAGTAGGGGATCCCCATCATACAGTCAGCTATGTAATGGCCACAACTTTTAAATGATGTATAAACCCAGCTGTGAAAAATAAAAACTTTGTAATTGGTAATAGTTAATACATAAAACATATCTAGGATAGGTGGATGGATATATAGAAGATAGAGAGATGGACAGATAGGTAGATAGATAGATAGATAGAACATTTATTAAATATCTAGTATGTGCCAGGCTCTGTGCTAAGCTCTGAGGCTACAAAGAAAAACATGCTGCCAGATCATTCCCGTTTAGAAGAGTTCACATTCTCATGGAGAAACACAAAAAAGGGAACTGGAAAAGGAGAGGTGTGGATGCACATGTGGTAGGTATTATGGCTGGAAGTATCCAGTAAGGGATCAACCACTTTTGTCCATCCTTGTGTTTTAGTATGTTGATAAGCTGCAAAGTATGAAGAGGACAACTAAGATGGTGGAGGGGCTTTGAGTTCATACCACATGAACATGAGTTGAAAGAAAAGGGGGTAGAGAGAGGAGATGAGAATGCCCCTCAGAGAAGGTATTAGCATTGTTATGCATGGTTGTAGAACATAGACCTAGGAGCAATGGGAAAAGGGGGGGGGAGGAGGGGAGGGAGGGAGAAAGAGAGAGAGAAAGAGAGAGAGAGAGAGAGAGAGAGAGAGAGAGAGAGAGAGAGAGAGAGAGAGCTTTAAGATTTTAACAATCAGATCTGTACAAAAGTGATAAGGCCTATCTCAGAAGGCAGTGTATTACCCCTCACTGGAACTCTTCAAACAAAGGCATGATTTACTCAGAAAGTAAGTTGGTAAAGAGCCTCCTGTTTAGGTGGGGAGATGGACCAGATGCCTCTGAGCTCTGTCCAATTCTGCAGTTCTCTGAGGACTCTCATTGTTCCTGACCTCCCGGTAACATTTGGCACTGTTGACTCCCTCCTCCTTCTTAGGAATCGCTTCATTCTTTTTGCTTCCACATGCCACTACTCTCTTACGATTTCCCCTCTACAACGGTCACCATTACTTCTTATTCACCATTGCTTTCTCTTCTATATGCTGTTTCCTGATGTTAAATGCCTCCCAAATCAATATTCTTGTTTTTCTCTCTCTACTGTCCCTTTCACAACCACACTGACTTCCACAGTCTAAATGTTTCTATCTATGCAGGTGACTCTTAGATCTGAGTCTCATTCACAATTCTCTGTCCTGACCAAAGTTCCCAATTTCCAGCTATATCATAGGCATCTCTACCTCTGGAGACCTTGCCAAAAGTCAAAGGCAACTTTCCACATGTCCCAAACTGATCCATCTTCCCTTCCAAATCTCTCCCCTTCCTACATTATCTGTCTTGGTTGATTCCACTTGAAACCTAAATCTCTCAAATCATTCTGACTCCTCTTTCCCATGTTTCCTATCTTCAATAATGTGACAAACCTATCAATTCTACCTTTGTAAAATCTCTGTCATTGTCCCTTCCTTTCAACTCAAACTGCTACCCTCTATTCTCATCAACTTTCATATTGACTATTTTTATAACTTGGCTTCTCTGCTTAATGTCTCCTCCTTATTCTGTACATTTTCTCCTTTATGTTATACTTTAACTAGGTGTCACAATGAATAGAGTGTGCAATCTGGTCTAAGTCACTTATTAGGTGAGTGACCACAGGCAAATGACTTAACTTCTATCTGCCTCAACTTCCAATCTGTAAAATGAGGGTACTTGTGAAGATAAAAAAAATTTTTGTAAAACTTCACAAGCATTAAAGAGCTACATAGATACCATTATTATTATTTATATTCCTTTCATGCTCAAAAACAGTCAATGGATTCCTCTTGCTCACTGACTAGAATGTAAACTCCTTAGCCTGGTATCCAAGGACCACCTCCACCTTTTCAGTTTTCTCACTAATTCCATTTATACCCCTTAGTCAAAGGGAACTGCCTGCTGTTCACTGACCTCACTTTACCTTTCCTAACATCTACACATTTGTAGAAGCCATTCCTTTCCCTGGAATATATTCCCCCCACATCTCTGGCTGTCGACATTCTTTTTCCTCCTTGAAGACCCATTGACAGTGGTACTTCTCAATTAATAATGTTCTCTCTTTCCTTAAATCTTTTGGGAAACCCTGATATCTATTATATACTCAATCGTATTCGAACTTGACTTACTGTCAGTCACTACTAGGTTAGAAGCCACTGGAGGACAGAAGCTCTGCCATTTTTTTGGGCATATTTCCAGCAAATGCCACATTACCTTGCACACATTCAGTGCTTAACATTTGAAATCCTGATGAAAAAAGTTCCTTCCAGCATACTTTTTAAGGTGGTCAGTTTCTGCTCTGCTTACACTTTCTCTAAGAACGATGCCAAATGGCTGTTATCAACACAATGACACTAGAAGAAAGGTTGTAAGTGAAGCTGAACAAGCCTACTTTCTCATCCCAACTGTGCCCCTAGCCAGCTCTGTCACCTCGGGAAAGTCATCCCACTTCTGCTCTTTGGTTTACTGACTGATGAAAATGAAGGAACTAAGGAGACATTGTATGACATCCTCTAGGGAGTAAATAAGAGGTTTTGTCATTTGTTTGCTTTATTTATGACACATATAATTCCAACTAGTTATAATGATATGCATTTATAATACATATAATTCCAATAATATAATTCTGACTAGTCTAGTCCAAATTATCAAGTTAAACAGATTTGGTTTTAAGTGGGTACCTCTTAGGACATGTCACCTAATGGTCAACTCAAAGCATTAAATTAGAAGACATATAAATTTCAAGAAGGATTTCTTTTGAAGTTCCTAAATCACATTAATATTTGATCCCAGTTTTGGCCTAAGCAAAGTTGACCAGGAGCACTAACACTCTACTGGTAACCACCTTTAAACTAAGCGCATATAAAGAATCTACTAAAAAGAACATTAATTTTTATGGAACATCTGCAGTGTTGGGATGGAGGAAAGAACACCAGATAAATGAATTCTTTGTATACCAAATATCAGTCAGACTTTAACACTTACCTAAGAAAATGTGGTGATTTATATTCTGCTGATAGGAAGCCATATTTTTCCACAGATTTCAAAATGAAAAAAAAATACCCTCTTCATAGCCAGTATTATACCTTTCCTTATTTTAAAAAAGAAATCCCCTTTTCATTATGCTCCCCCCTCCCCATCTGAATTGCCAAACAATCTGGTAAACATTAGCAGAAGAGGCAAAGGCTATACAAAATATGCCATTACCCTTCCCCTTCAAAGAAAAATTGAAATGTGATCCTTTGCCACCTGATCAACTAAAGCCCCCTATTAGAGTACAAAAGAAATTTACTGCTAATAAAAAGGTGTTTCTATTTAGGGGACTTGTCCTTTAGTCACCCTCTGAATTCAAAAGGTGTTGCGCCAATGTCATGCACATAATACTGGGGTCTAATCCACAAATGTAATGTAAATTTCATAGTATGATGCCAAAGTCAGAGTTTGGATTTTTCTTACACTTCCCAGGTTGACTGCAAATCACAGGTGTGTGGGCAAAGTGTGTTATGTGCTCTTAGACACACCCAAATGTCTAAAAAAGAATTGATACTTTGCATCTCATTTTTAAAATTTAGAGCCTATTGTCCAACTTAAAAGAATGACAACTGAGTTTTCCCTTTTTCAGTTTGTTGAATGAATAAAAATATTCTTCAGTATATATATAATGTCCTTTTGCAATGGATAGAGGTCTGGAGTTAGGAAGATCTGAGTTCAAATTTGACTTCAAACTCTTCTTAGCTGCTTGACCCTGAAAAAAGTCACTTAAATTTCTGTTTTGCTTCAGTTTCCTCAAATGGGAAATGTGGATAATGATAGCATCTCTCCTCTAGGGTTGTTGTGAGGACCAGATGAAATGATAACTGTAAAGTGCTTAGTGCAGTACCGAGCACACTGTATAGATATTTGGCCTCTCCCCTGCCCTTCTCTTTCATGACTGAACATCAACAAATATTCAGCTTCAAATAAACAGAAAATGAGAGTACATCTCTTAATGAAATGTTCTTTACATGCCAATGCTACATGCTAAATGCTAACACAAAATCAGCTTCCACTAAACATTCGTCACTAAGTTCTTCTTACAGACCTAGTTATCTCTCTTTAAAGAAAAGAGAGATAGGAGAAGGAAGTGGCCCCTGAAATTCGGGCATACAAGTCTAGTCCTGCTACCAAGCCATCCCATGACCCACTTCCTGGCTGTCTAGGCTCTCTTTTTTTTATTTTCTCTTGTAAAATGCTTATGTGATAGTTTCTTAGATGGATAAGGACTGGAGTGCGCATTTTTATTCAAGTAAGTTTCCCAGTTCCCATATAAGATCACCCACTGTTCTCCATAAGTCAATTCAAATATTATATAACTGTGCCCACCATGCACTCTTGTATTATATGATTTAACCAATCACTAAAATTCAAGGGTGAGACTGCTGTACTCCTACAAAGTCTACCATGATGTGTGAAAAGTTTCAACTGTTCAAGAAGAAATCAACTTGGTTGAGATTCTCAAAGTATCGCTTATATTACCCTCAAAGTGATAATAATTTGTCCTACCAAACATCTCTGTAAGCTTTAAAGAAAAAAATAGTGTTATATTTTATATTTAAGGCAACAAAAGCCATGTTTATAGAACACAACCAAATCAACTAACTGGACTTTGCACATCTATAAACTGTTCATACATACATGCATACATACATACATACATACATACATACATACATATATACCGTGGGCCCCTATGTATATATGCATACCCATAAGACAAAGTCTAGGAACAGAACTGCCTTTTTTCATATCTTAACACTGATCAATGGTTTTAAAGACCATTAATCTTCTACTACATATATAATTAATGGTTCAGTTCACTCATTTAAAAACAATTTATTAAGCACTCACTAAGCACAAAGCACCTCCTGAACTAGGTATTGGGGTCTGGGGAAGATGTAAAGATGATTATGACACGATCCCCACAGTTGGTTACCGACCATGGTAAAATGGTCATGGAACTTCAAATCTAGCACAGATGAGATAGCACATACACAAATCTCCATTTAAGGAGGGGGCCCTGGCCAGCCATTTCTTCATTTCCTACCCCACTGCACTCCCTTGTATTTCTCTATCAGGGTCCCTTCTCCCACCCATTTCCTAACTTTTCAACTTCCTTTTGTATGTTGTCTTCTTCCATTAGATTGTAAGCTCTCTGAAGGCAGGGACTGTCTCTCTTTTTCATATTTGCATTCCCAGTACTTAGCATAGTGTCTAGCACAGAGTAGGCACTTAATAAATGTATACTGACTGACCAGCAAACCTGCAAAAAATACTTAAAAACAACCAAACTATATAGTTGAATTTTTTGACCAGACCCGTGATTGCATTGGTGAAAAGTTAATAAAATATAATAAAATATTTTGACCATGACAATCCAAATAAAATTACAAAATGGCCCTCAGTACTACCTGGTCTTATTCTGCTTCAAGAATGACAGTGGGGGAAGAAGGCACACAAATCCCATAGTTTTTAAACCATCTATGAATATTTGTTTAATTATTGATACCATAAATATTAAATCCTTATCTAATGATTAATGAGGCAACACATTAATGTAGAGACTGAATCAACATGGGAATCCTTGCTATAAATGAAATAATAATAATGATTATTATTAATAATAGCATTGGTAATATAACAGTTAATAAAAATAGTAGTAGCTGGTATTTATATCTAGCATTATATGGTTTTCTACATTATCTCAGTTGATGTAAATATCAGAAGATATAAGATGTATCGAAATGAAAGGATGGGTAACTGAGTCTTCTTGAAGAAGGAAAGTAAGGAGTGGATAGAGTTGGCTCATTGTGCACCCACAATTAACAAGGAATGAGATTTCTTGGGACTCTTGATCGTCTCATATCTAGCAATCATGACAAGCATTAAAAAGAAAACATCAAAAAGCCTAGAGGATCAAAGATTTAGAGCTGGAAGGAAATGTGAGGCCCAGGAAATTGTTGCCTGCACTACAGAGTGCTGGGAATTTCAAAGGCAAACAGGATAAAAGTACTTGCCCACAAGAAACTTACCTTCTAATTCCTAGGACTCTGCCCTACCTCCCAAAACACTTGAAGGCCCCAGATTTCAGTTCAAAGGACCAAAATGTTTCAAATGATACAGTGTAGAGTAGGATGAAAAATTTTGTTCCAAAGTAAAATGACCATATCTGCTCAAAAGTATCTATTTAAAATGTACTTGTACAGATAGAAGAAATTATAGTAAAATGTTAGAAAAATTATTCTGTCAATTGATATACTTTGTCCTTTATTAAAGTAGTTCTGGGGACAATCCCACTTGTAAATGATTAATTTTTCCCTATCCTAGTAATAGACAGCTGGATGCCCAATAGGTTGGAGAATCACCCAAATGATACGATTCAATTAATACTTCTAAACTTGAAATATTTGGAAAAATAGAAATTCATTTGTATCACAGGATCACCTTCCAGAGGATCTAAAGTTTTGCCAAGCACTTCCCTCAAAATAATTCTCTGAGATAAGTAGCAGACATATTATCATCCCCATTTTACAGACTGAGAAGGTAAAGTTGGGAGAATAAATAAATTGTCCCTAGTCCCAGAAATGGTGGGCTTGAAACACAGTCCTCCCTATAACCTTATAACTTTATAACCTTAACTGTGGCAAGCTATCTTTCCAAGCTATGTCCTGTCTCCCAGTAGAAAAATACAAGATCATTTGTCATATGAAGCTAGAGGAAGGAAAGAATTTCCAAATTTGGTGGTCGAAGGCCAGGGCGGGGGGTGGGCATGCAGTGAATGTCAAAAGGCAAAAATAAGGCAAGGGTGGTTTGAATAGAAGAGAATGTAACCTAGGTACTGAGAATTGCATTCCCATCATCTAGTCCTCAGAACTCTTTCTGGTTTCTATTTTATTATGTTGCCCCCACAATCACTCAAAGAGCCAGCCTCAATTGCTATATGCCTTGCTTTCCTGGAGGGTGTGGGGTGCATGGAATGCTGTTTTTGTTGATATGTAGGAGAAAAAAATAAATTGGTAGCAGCTATTAAGTGACAGTATAAGCTGTGGTATTAAAAGCTTAAATGAACAAATGGTCTCTATCATTCCTCTCTTTCTGTAATCCAAAGTTACCTTTATTTGAAGCCTTCAGAAAATAAATGTTTACCTGAGAAAAATGATAAATATAAAAAAATACTGATGAATAAAAAAACACTGATTTTACATACCAGCAACCTGAATGCAAGAATGGCTGCTAATGTGAGGGCAAAGCCAAGTTCTCTCAAGACCTACATAGTACTTTCATGCTTAAAGAGTTAATCCACTCTCTTTCATTGAGGATTGATTACTGATCATCCCAGCTATTGTTAAACATTTATCTAACCTTTACAATACACCAGACTCTTTTTATTCAGGAGACTTCAAGCTGTCCAATTGGAAAATGTACAGCCTAAATATGGGAAGGGCGTCGATATACCCGCAATTGGCCCCCATGAGTGGCTATGAAAAGTAAATGGGCTCCATCCCTTTTGAAGAGATAGGAGCCGATGTCAGTAAAGCATTAAAAGTAAAAGCAATAATTAAATACTGCCAAACTTGGTTGACATTCTGGACAGGTTTGCTAAACTGCTTTCCTCCCCCTACCCCATTTATTATTTGTTACATGGGATGACTGTTATGTAAGAGAGAGAGAAAGACTGGATTAAGTAGTAAATTGAAGGCAATATTAAAAGCAAAGATACTAACTAAAGTGAAAAATTTAATTTAATTTAATTTAAATTTTAAAATTTAATTTAAACCCAAAGTATGGTGTTATTTTTCAATGTGTATATGTACATAAGTTTATACACACACATCCCTCTACAGGGTATCTCATAAATCTTAGTGAAGTGTTAAGCTATTAACCTGTATGTGGTTGTTGTTGTAAATCCTTCCTTCTCAAAGAGGACCAATGACATCAGGAGGAGAACGTCTTGACTTGCAAGGGAAATGGATTTAATGAGGTAGAGCTATGTATGCATGTATGTGTGTGCGAGCTTTCCTTTCAAAGACACTGTATTTTAGGACTATGGTCTATGCTATTGTTTTTGTTTGTTTGGGTTTTTTTTTGCTTTTTGGAGGGGGAATGCGGGGCAATTGGGGGTAAGTGACTTTCCCAAGGCTACACGGCTAGTAAATGTTAAGTGTCTGAGGTCAAATTTGAACTCAGGTTCTCCTGACTCCAAGGCGGGTGCTCTATTCACTGTACCACCTACCCGCCCCTGTTCTGTGCTATTTTGATGTAATTTTTACTTCAATACAAATGTGTGTGTGTGTGTGTGTGTGTGTGTGTAAGACAAGGAAGATTTTTTTTTCTTTTGGATTGACCATTCTAATAGCTTACAAGTCAACATCTTATCGTGATATGATCTGGGAATTAGTGCCTCTGCATGGGCTTCCAGGAGGAAAATTCTGAACAGGCCTATCAAAGCACTTTCCATTAAAAAGTCCTGTTCTGCTGTCTTGTATTGACATTAAGGGGATTGAGTTTGTGAAGACTATGTCTAGGAAATAAGTAGAAACTAGAAAGACTTCAAATGTTGATTGGCAATAGATTGCATGAATGTTTTCCAAGTACTGAGTTTGATTAAGTGCAGAAAAACAGTAACTCATGAAAATCATCAAAGGCAGTCATTTCTTCCAACACTTTCTTCACCCATTTTAGAACAACAACCCCTTCTACCTCTGGCACTGATCCTTCAAGACAGCTGTTACCTTATTGAGATCCACACACCCACATCCACTATACAAGCAAATTTCCCACCTCCCTGCCCTGGAAATCAGTTATGTCAATGGATGTGTACTTTAAAAACTTTAATTTCTCTATCTTTTTTTTTTAATGGAAACAAGAGTGGCCAAAGCATAATAGCAACAACCGACAAGGATAGTATTCCTTAATAAAAGTAAAAATTGGTATTGACCCTCACAGACAAACAGAAAATTTGCTGGGGTAAATAAGACAACTCTGATTGGCTGTAAAAACTGGGTTGCTATCATAGGAAAAGACAATTGTAAAAGATGATGGACTCATGTATTTATTTTTTATTTTTTATTTTTTTGCTTTTTGGAGGGCAATTGGGATTAAGTAACTTGCCCAAGGTCACACGGCTAGGTTTTTGTTTGTGTGTTAAGTGTCTGAGGCCGGATCCAAACTCAGGTCCTTCTGACTCCAGGGCCGATGCTCTACTCACTGCACCACCTAGCCGCCCCTGGACTCATGTATTTGAAGCTAGAAAAGTCCTTAAAAGAGTTCATTTAGTCTCAAGCCTTCATTTTATGGGTGAGGAAATTGAGGCTCAGAGTTGATAAATGGCTTGCCTAAGGTCACATGGGATTAATTTTTTTTTTTTTTTGCAAAATCAAGGAGCATGAAAGGGAATGCAAATCCTTCCT
This sequence comes from Gymnobelideus leadbeateri, assembly GCA_011680675.1. Lineage (NCBI taxonomy): Eukaryota > Metazoa > Chordata > Mammalia > Diprotodontia > Petauridae > Gymnobelideus > Gymnobelideus leadbeateri. The sequence continues at coordinate 97,153 of WOXC01006111.1, read as the reverse complement.
AATTATTCAATTCTCTTAAAGTAACTTTTAAAAAATTATCCATGTAGAATATTAACATAGCTTATTATCTAAAAAGTGCTCAAAAATGGGGAGATGTTCTAAACTTTATGGTGTAAAGTCATGTTTACAATTAAAAGGGATCAAAAAGCAGTAAGTTCAATAACATACTATCACATAAAATGAGGGTCTAGCCTTGAGTCACAATAAAATATTCTCAAGGGGACAAAACCTTTAATAATTAACAAAAGGACGAACATTCAAATTAATTACGTATTCATTCTTTTTTTAACCTATGAGGTCTCTTCTAGTTATGACTATGATACTATGAAATTTCCTAAGACCTCCATCAAAACCCTGTCAAACAACACTCCCAGGACTCAATCGGTCTCTGCTCCCCACATTCCCCTAACGTCCAGGGATTAATTTCCACACGAGTCTCTGAAATTCTGTTCTATGTTTACTTGTGTTTGGATCTGATCCAAATATTCCATGCAGTTCTCTCTGACATTTCATTCTATCGAGAAAGCTTTGGCAACTGAAATCTATTATGATGTCAAAAGGTAGCTGAGAACATAAAGTGCATCCCGCTGAGTTGATGCCGCACACGGCTAAATTTACAACAACAGAAGTATCATAAAAATTATAAGAACTGCAAATTAACCACTGATTTTTAGTTCACTGACATAAATAATAGTAAGGAACTGGATAACTTCCAAACATTCTTACCAATGTTTAATTTGTCAAAATCCATCCAGCAGATTTCAACCACAAACCTGTCCTCTCTAGTACGTTATCTTTCCCACACTTATTTTAGTGTAAATTAGAATCAAAATAAGGTGGCTTATATCACTGGGTTCTGCTCTGTTAGAGAAGCCTTCATCTTGCTATTCTCCCACTATTTCTTAAAAGAGATTCACCTTTTTAAGATATCTTTGACCACTTCAATTAAATTATGCCCCAATTTCCCAATTAATCTTTTATTAAACTATAACATTCGTAAAGCAAGACTTTCTCTTTGCTTCATTATTTGGGTTACAGTATTATCAATATTAGACAGGCACCAGCCAAGCTGACCCATAGCTGTTATGGACACAGCAGATACAGAGACTGCACATCACAACAGAATTGTTGCCTCCAAGAGCATTAAGATGCTGAACCATGGTGTGTTCCAAGATCATAACCTGACCTGAACCCAGACCTGAAGGAGAAAAGACAAAAAGCCTGACTTTTATCACTCTATCTTCACTTCTGACAAGGCATACTGTACACAGGGGACTTCCATAGTGGATTTTTTAAAAAATAGATTTTTTTAAAAGTCTCTAATTTTTTTTTTATGATTTCAAACTATATATAACGAGAATCAAATGGCCAGAAGAAAATTACAAGTCAGGCACAAGCATTTAGCTTTCAATGAGCCTGTCATCCTTATCATCTTTGCCTTCCTCACTGATTTAGAAGTAGTGACTGTGCAGCTTAGTAAGCCTACTGTTAACACAAACAACCAGTTAGGATCGATCAGAAGAGCCCAAGCACAGTCCCCACAAGCATTTTGTGCAGAAACCATGCATGGCTAACTCTCTGATTAGTCTTAATACAATGAGCATGACTGAAAATCAGTCCTGAGTATGGAAATATTTGAAAGGCACTAACAAATTCTAGCATACACTATACTTCTGCCCAAATTGGTTTATTTCACAGTTCTGTATTTTTGGGGAAAAGCAATTTCTCTATGACAGATGCACCTGGAGTACACCCATGTGGCCTACCCATAGTAAAGACTGAAGCTTTCAGATCAAAAAAGAAAATTGCATTTTATTCTTATTTGCAAAAATAAAAAAGCATATTTTCCCCATGGAATTGGTTTCTGTTGACTTAGGCTATGTCTACATAGGCCAAGTGAACAGAAGAGTTGAACCAATTATCTTGATAATTCAGGCCCTTAAGACACTGCTCCTGATGGAAAAGCAGGTTTGGCCTAAATTGTTCCAGATTGGCTGTCTCCAGTAATCAAATCCACTGGAAAAGTAAGTTGCCAATTCCTCACTTCCCTTGGCCTCCATATTACAGCCTGTGTGCTCCAAGCTATATGGAGGACTTGTCCCATTAAAATTGCTGTACTTTTTCATTAAGGTGTCATTTTATTGAGTACTACCAAGAGAACTAAATTTTCAGTCTCTTATTATCCCATGATATGAAATCTGGCAAGCCATCCTTTCCCACCTCCTCAGGTAGACCCTGACTGATCAGCCCAATAAAACCAAAAGTTGCCTCTGAGCCTGCCTGTGTCCTATATAACACCAAAACAAGGGTAAATTCAGTTTGCAAACCAGTCGAACACATCTATCTCCAAAGCTAATAATTTGTTTCTGCCTTCATTACACTCAGTAAATTAAAGTATGTTTGCATTTCCACAAGTATATTTGGATTTCACAGGTCCTGCATTTCCCACCTGAGCCAAGTTCAGGAAAATGCTTTCTTGTATTCAGATCACCCTTAACCAGGCTAAGGGAGAAAAAAGACTTTCACATGTTCACAGCTCTAATCAGGACAGAAAGCTTTACTTATAGAAAGAACTAAATCTGATAATATAAGCAAAGGTATATTTGTTCTTTTGCTGCTTTGGACATTGGTTACAGACCAGCCGTTAGCTATAATATCCAGCTGACTCTCCAATAACCTTTACTGTTTTTATTCTACTATCTGCATGTGTGTGTGAATTTATCTAAATCCATACGATCTTTATGGCCAAGTTTGAGGGGTTTTTTTAGAGTTGGTTTGTTTGAATCTGCTGCAAAGCTCTTAGCACACTGCCCTGAAATTCATGGATCTTTGGAGTTGAAAGTGACTACAGACATCATGAAATTCAATTCCTGATACTGAAAATAAGGAAAGCAATGTTTGTCTTTCCCAAAATCACAGAGCTACCCAACAGTAGAAAAGGAACTAGTCCCTCCATCTCCGGAATGTTCTGCAGTAGGCAATCTTTCCATTGTGTCTAAGAACAGAGAACACAAACCTGGAATTTAGAATCCATGTATTCCTATCCCCAATTTAAAAATGAGAAGATTCAGGCTACTCAATCAGCTAATAACTGATTGTTACAAACATTAGAATCACTGTCACTAAAAAGATAATAAGTGTAAGAGATGGAGGGTGGTATGCAGAAGTACACAGGAAGCTGTCCTGAAAGCATCAGACTCATTTCTTGGGAGATTTAGGAGCAAACAATTGTTCAGCTGTGTTTGACTCGTCTTGACCCCATTTGAGGTTTTCCTGGCAGAGATACTGGAGTAGTTTGCCATTTCCTTCTTCATTTTACAGAAGAGGAAACTGAGGCAAACAGGATTAAGTGACTTGCCCTGGGTTACACATCTAGTAGGTATCTGAGGCCAGATTTGAACTCATGAAGGTGAGTCTTTCTGCCTCCAGGATTGACACTCTATCCACTGCGCTACTTTTAGGAGCAAAGAAAAGATTTCTTAATGCTTTCATGGAAACTGCAGGGACTAAATTCAAAGAATCTTAGTTTCTCAATTTTGCTTTGACCTTTTCTACTTCCCTTATAGATGGCTCATATCTGCAATCATCCAAAGCTTTCTTGGTGCCAAAGGGCAAAAGTATTTTATCTGTAGTCTCCTCAGACAATAGATTTCAGCCATGCCTGAGGACTAAAAGAGGGAAACCTGAGTCAGGATTCTGAACTGATGACGCTTTCTAAGGTTGTACTTAGATGAGTAAGTGTTTTTTCTTTAGTCTCTACTGCCTCCATTGAAGAACATCATAACTTTTTTTGGTTTTGTTTTAGCTAATGCTGGCAATGCATCATCAGGCATTGGTAATAAAAGGCCCAGCATTAAGAGGTCACTGAAACTGAAAAAGAACTGGAACAGAATTATTAGTTAATGCTTTTAGAATTAAAAGTAAACTAATTAAAATAATAGAAGCACAAGAGTAACTAAGAAGAACCCTATACTTTAAATGGTTTGACTTACTGGATGAATGTGCATGTGTGTTTTTCACTGAGTTTTTAAATCTTAATTGAATTTGTTTGAATCAAATAGATTGAATTCAAGCCTGAATACATTGTTACCTTATGCAAAACTACAAGTGTCAACACCCAAGAAAATCAGAGTTTCTTTGTGAGTTAAGCTGTTAATAGGTGTACAATGGGCCCCCATTTTGATCTATCTTTTACATATGCAAAGAGGATGATATATACAAATATTAACTTTTAGAAATAACCAAATCTAGAAATCCCTGTAAGATTGCTCAGGGGCCCTGACCTTCCAACTGTGTTTGTGTGAACAGCAAATAGAGGCCCTTACGAAAATTCAAGATCTTCCTGGTTTGGTCATTTTACAGACATGTCAGTGCACAGAATGATTCTCAAGGTTTATCAGGACTTAATATGATGAGGAAATAGTATAATATATTTTTTCCTACTTGTAAATAACAATGCTCAGAACTCCTTCATCTTACTTTTTAGTTATTACTTGAGCATGGGTTAAAAAAAAGACTTTAAGATTTTCTATAAAAATCAGATGAGCTTGGGTGGCTAGGTGGCACAGTGAATAGAGCACTGGCCCTGAAGTCAGGAGGACCTGAGTTCAAATCCGGCTTCAGACACTTAGCACTTAACTAGCTGTGTGACTTTGGGCAAGTCACTTAACCACAATTGCCCTCCCAAAAAGAGCAAAAAAAAATCAGATGAATTGAGAGGCAGTATGGTACAGTGGGAAGAATGTTAATCTTGAGTCAGAGGACTTTGGTTCAGATTTTAGTTCTTCCCCTTATTACCTAGGTAAGTCCTTAGGCCTCTCTGGGCTTCAGTCTCCTCATCTGTAAAATAAAATGTTTGAAACTGATCACCTCTAAGGTCCCTGCTGGCTCTGAATTTATGACCCTCAGATAATCATATGCCTACCCATCAATCCGGTATCATATCCTTGATGAAGAAGAGAGATTAGTCTGATATGACTTAGTCCCATGGGTAGAACTAAGAGCCCTGGGCTGAAGCTGCCAAAATACAGATTTCAGCTTGATGTAAGGAAAAGCTTCCTAATAACGAGTTGTAGATATAAATGTTCTCCAAAGGTAGTAGATTTCTTTTCACTAGAAATCTACAAAAAGCAAAAATCAAATGACCATTTGTTGACATTCCAGAGGAGCTTCCAAATCACAAACTGTCTATTCCACAAGGCCTTTGAAGTCCCTTTCCACTATGAGATTGAGAGATTATTTAACAGTCAGCCCTTTCTCTAACAACAGACCTAACCCTAATGAAATTCAAAATGAAGAATCAATGAATATGACCACCAGTTTAATAACCAATAAAATTGTTACTTTATGAAATACTATGATCTTTGCTTTAAAGGTTCTTCTTCTCATTTTCTAAATTCAAAAGAAAGTAAAAACGTATAATCTGAAAGGTTTTTGAGTTTCATTTTTTAGCAAGGTGAAAGAAAATCAATCAATTTTAAACAGGCAGTAGTCTAGTATCTCCTGAGCAAAGAAGGGGAGGGGTGAGACACAGATACACATTGATGATGCATTTAAAATTATACACAAAACACAAAAATTACCTATGATATTTCATTACCCAATGGTTATCTTGTCTTAATTGGAAGAAATGCTTGGGCAAGGAAAACTATATATGTTAATGACCTATGACTTCTTATGATCTATCACAGGTTATCTTATGAAAACATATATTTTCCTACCTTTGTTAAAAATGAGTGTCTTTGGCTGGTCCCTTTCACCTTTGCTGTCTGCATCTGTTTTTCTGCACATGAACTAGTAAAATGTTCTGCTTAACATTACTTCTTTTTTTTTTTTTTCTCATGCCCTGATGTTATGCAAGGCCATTGCTTATTTTGGAGATAAAAACAAAATGTAGGAGCCACCCAGACCTCTCCATTCCAAAGGGAGGAGGTTCCCAAGAAAAGCCAAGTTTCACTGTTTTGTTTCCTTTCAGTCCTGCAAAGATGCAGACAGTATTCCTCAACCCAAATTTACAGTAGCTGAGGGAGCTAATGCCTGCAATATCCCCTGACGCCAGGGACGGCAGGTGGGCCAAGACGCTACCTGGAGGCCTGAGGTAATGAAATGTAAAAATGGGTAATTGGAAAATCAAATCTGAAGGGGAAGAGTGGTAACCCAACGCACTTTGCAGTCAGCTCTGAGTCATATCCTCCCACCAGATGATAAGTTTCATGAGAGCAAGAACCCAGTTCCATATAAACTCAATATCTCCCACAATCATTAAAAAAGTGCCTTGTGTATATACAATAGGCACTTACTAAATGTGGCTCAAATTGAAATTAATCTTCACATTTAAATAAAGATAAAAACAAAGTCTATTCTATGAAAAGGGTCAAAGAAACCAACCTTGAGTCCAGTCATATAATAATAGAGTTCAACTGTGGGATGGAAGTTCTTTTGAAAATATGCTTTCTTTAAAATGTATGTGGGTAGTTTGAGAACCTAAAAAGACTTCAGAATTCTACCTCATTCCTGCTAAGGTGGACTGGACTTCTCAGAAAATTTCTTGATGTAACCACAATTTCATTCTCATGTGATAAATGTTTATATACCATATTAATATAATGATTCCACATCAAGCATACACATTCATACACACACACACTCAAATACATTTTACGGATATTCTCATGAAGTCAATAGACATGGGTGGACTCCCATTGCTCCAAGTTCCCACACCCTGGTAGTGGTCCAGAGACAAGTTGATAGAGTGATGGACCTGGAGTCAGAAAAAATATGAGTTCAAACCTAGCCTTAGACACTTTTCATCTATGTGACCTTGAACAAGTCACTTAACCTGCCCCCCTCAGTTTTCTCATCTGTAAAATGGGGATAATCATGGTACCTACCTCCCAACATTGTGGGGAGAATAAAATGAGATCATATGGGGAAAGTATTTTGCAAAACATAAAGTGCTATATAAACCCTAGGTATTATTACTGTTATTACTATTGGCTTACGGGAGGACTTGAGGAAGAGTTATACTGGGTTCTGAGTTGCATCATGGGAGGGAACATCCAAATCCATGAAATTAAAGAACTGTTTTGGTGCTGTCAGAATGAAATCTACATGAACAATGTATAAACTCCATCCCATTTTACAAGGAGAAATTGATATTTTCAAGATTGAAAGTTTGCCCTAGCATCTACAAACACAAAGCTACGAATGACAAAATACAAGTACAATGCTTATCTTTCCAAAAATATTTCTAGGAATTAGAATGATGGCTTTGAGTATTGATATTGCTTATCTGAATGCCCATTTTGTCTTGAGAGAGAGGCCTGAGGAAAGCTGGAATCAAGCACAAAAGTAATCCAGCTCAAATTAAGCAAATGGAAAATTAGTACTGCCTTTGCTATCCTTATGAAGAAGTAGCCAGACGTACCTCCAAAATGGAACACGTACATAGTAACAATAAAATAATAATAAATGAAACAATAACTCCTATTCCTCTAGAGTTTGGATCAGCAAAGTCCTTTGTATATATAGAGGTAATAGCTCCTGTTAGGATCAAATGAATGACTAACGCCAAAATTTTCATTCCGAAAAGGACATTTTCTAAAGGTTCCAAAAGCTCCTGGTGGATTTAGAAACTTTTGTGAGTGTGGTTATCTAGAGTTAAGTACTAGATAGATAGAACCAGACTTTATAGTTCTAGAGTCTCAGGTTAAAGTCTTCAAAAGGTGAAAAATCACATTAGCCATTAAAAAAAATGGATAGATAATTCTTTCCCCTCCTTGCTACTTCTCCAGCACATACCAAGGAATATTCATACCATAACGCATATGACATTGTGGATTAGACAAATCAACATCCCAAAAACTAATTGAATTTTACACATCTCACTCAGCTGTTTTGAACTTGGATAGAGGCCACAATACTTCTAAAACTCAATGGGTTTTTGAAATTTAACTGATGGCTGCTTTACTCAGCATGAGTTGTTAGCACATCAAAACAATGTTTTTTGAGCTTGGCCAAATGATAAATCAAGCTTATGCTTAAGTTTTGTATTTTTTTCCCCTCGAGGCTAAATGTGGTTTTTAAAAACTCTCTTTTGATAGCCCAAATGCACTTATACCAGAGATTCCTAACCTTTCTTGTGTCATGGGCCCCTTTGGCAATCTGGCAGAGCCTATGGACCCTTTCTCGGGATAATGTTTTTAAATACATAAAATAGAATGTGTAAGATTACAAAGGAAGCCAATTATATTGAGATAATTATCAAAATATTTTTTTTAAACAAGCTAACAGGCCTCAGGCAAAGAACCCCTGACTTAGATGAAGATGAACTACAAGATCTAAAAAAATGAATGCATTAAGCAGGGACACAGTCTATGGATTTTCAGATTTTTCATACATGTCAGATGAGGCACAAACATAGCAAAGCCAATTCAATCTTACTCAAGCATTTATTAAGTGACCACTATGTGCCCAGGTGAAGATATATACAAAAAAAAATAGCCCCTGCCCTCAAGAAGCTTATAATCAAGCCACTAATTCTCAGAATAGAGCTAGCTACAATGCATTCTCTTAAGTACAGGAAAGGAAGAGCAGGTATTATTTGGCTCTCAGGCCAGGATATGGCCACAATCACCCACTATCGCACCAAATTCTGCTTAAATAAAAAAATGTAAGCATCCTATTTATATGATAAAAGGTTCAAGATAACTGTAAGGGCTGTGCCTTTTTAATAAATGCACAGTAAAAGATAAAGTAATAAATGACATAATAAAAATTAAGGTAAAGGAAACAATTATTTATCCATTTTTAAAATTTTTACTTATGAAATAGATCATTTTTAGCCAGGCACATTTAAATGCACTTAACCATAAATGTACATTTGTTTTGATAAAGTGAAGGGCTTTTGAATCCAAATTGCACAACGATGCTTCCACACTGATCTGTTATAACTTAGTAATCAGAGTTAACAGACTGCCTAATTAACCAAGTCTTTATTTGCCAAGATCCAAATATGGGATGAATTGTGGGCCAAGGAGAAAATGTGATGGACATGAAATTTATTAATTCAGGAAAGCATTAAAAGCATGTGGAGTTAACTTCTTTTGCTAAACCATACTGTCTTTAATTTTAAAAATATAAATAATATATGAAAATGTGAAAATATTCAACCAAGTTTTCTGAGTAAAAGGTAGAAAAATGAACAAAGTCAAATCAAGGTCAGCTGTGTTCTCAAATGGCTATTTTTAGCTTTATCAAACATAGTAAGTTGCTTTTTTCTTTAACAGGCTTAAAGTGGCATCCAAGATTTTTTCTCGGCCACAAGAACAGTTTTTTTTTTTTGTTTTAATTTGGTTTTGGTTTGGGGGGGATTGCAGTTGGGATGCATTAAACAGATACAGAGGTAAGGATGACTATTCTTTTAAAATTGTTGATTCAGTGGGGAGGGAAATGGTGTTTGAAATCAAAACAATTCTTTAAAATAGTGTGAGTCTCTTCTGTTATAGAAAATAATGGGGATCATTCGCAGCGCATTTCTACCCCCAATTTTCTCTACCTTTTGAAATCCTACCAGATCTTTAAAAAATTTGATTCTTTCTCTTTTGACACAAGAGTTGCTTCACAACAAATGCACAAATAAATCCTCTTATAGAGTCTATCTCTGAAAAACAGTTTACAAATTGTTAACAGAAAAGAAGGATTTTCTTTTGCCTCTGACAGTATGGTAATACCATCAACCACTGTATTCCATCAGAATTCTCTTGCATCTCCATGTTTACATTATTTACCTTGCTGTAGCCACTGTGCATGTAATCTTAGAAAATCTGGAAGGCCTATCTCAAGTCCTAACAGGAAGCCATCCCTAAAGAATGTGGCAGGATTTAGAAAAGAAAGAAGGGAAGGTTAAGAATCTTATAAGCACAGTCTGGATTATTTGCTGTAGCAGAAAGGACCCACATTATTTTAAAGACATGTATTTACTCTTGTCCCTCCAACCAACAGTTTTACAGGAATAAACATCATTATCACCGTCTCTGCGATGTACCCTCTCCATTCCTCCCTTCCTCCAATTCCTAATTGCCCCAGCCAACACCAATCTCTCTTTTTCCTGACTGCATATAGGAAAAGCAGAGCTGGTCTAAGCCAGGCTTAGATTACTTGATTATATTCCAATTAACACTGTATCGTAGCCTGTCTTACACATTTTCTAATTAATTCAGGCTTTTTGTTTACTGTGTCTAATTCATGTGTCTCCTCCAAAAGCACGAGCTGATAGAAGACAAACTACATCTGTAGTCCTGTGTTCAGTTATGGAACTGTTTCTTATGAAAGATGTTCATGAATTGGAAAGTGTCCATCTGAGGACAACCGGGCTGGCCACAAGCCCCAGGCTCATGTCACAAGAAGATCTGGTGAAGGGACATAGAGCCTAAAGAAGAAAATATCTTGGTGGGAAAGGGAGATACTTGAATATCTTTAAATATTCAAGGAACTCAACATAGAAGAGGGATCAGACTTCTGTTTGACTCAAAGACACAGCAAGATGCTGTGGTTACCATGGCAGTCAAGTGGCACCAAGGTACACAGAGTGCTGGGTTCAAATTCAGCCTCTGACACTTAGTAGCTGTGTGATCTTGGGCAAGTCACTTAACCTCTACTTGTCTCAATTTCCTCAACTGTAAAATGGGTATAATAATAGCAACTAGTTCACAGAGTTGTTGTGAAGATCAAAAGAGGTGATATTTACAAAAATGATTAGCACAGGGCCTGGTACATACTGTGTATTCCTTCTCTCCCTCCCAATGTGTGGAAATTGCAATGAGGCAAATTTAGGCTTTGTGTAAGGAAAAACCTTCTAATACTCGGAACTAACCCAAAATGTTGCCTCTGGAGCAAGTGCCTCTGCCCATATTAGAAGTCTTCAAGCAAGGGCTGCCCATTCAGCAGCTTGTTTGGAGTAGATGAAGGACCCTTCGTATCCTGAAATTCTGGTCTTTGTCACTCTTTTGTATTCTCCATATAGCACAAAGCTAGCCACACAGAAGATGAGCAATAAATATTTCTTAAATTAATTTATTTTTTAAAATTCAGGCATTTGTATTTAGTCTTAAATATTGAGTTTTCTAAATTAACAATGACATATTGGGTAATTTAAACCAATTTAGTTAATGGCAATTTATTTGAACTCAATTTTTTAAAAAGTCTTTATTAAGTGCCCACTGTGTGCCAGATCCTCAGGATATAAATATAATGAATAAAGCAATCTGTACTTGACAGGATTTTATATTCAAACATTGACTCACTAAACATAATAATAAAAATAAATAATAACATTTATGTAGTACTTTATACATTATCTCATCTGGTTAAATGTTAAGAGTCTCTAAATTTTTATTTACCATATTATTTCAGTCCCAAAGCAGAATCCTCACATAAGCCTTGTGAATATATAGGCATTGTGAATTAAATAATTTTAAAAATTAATACTTTTAAGCAAGAGAATTTCCAACCTTTTTATAAAGATTTCTAACTTGGGGGGGGGGGAAGCTCAGCATGCAAAATCTCTAGCCCAACAGGTTTTCAACTTGGCGAATGATCTTGGTGAAGCACCCTGCCCCTGAAAGGCAAAGGCACACCCACTCACTATGAAAACACATCATTTAGCTCCTTGGGAAAGGGGAAGCTCTCGCCTTTGCAGCACTTTTCACACAGGTGATTAAGCAGAACGAATCAATTGTTAACTGGTCAGAGGCTAATAGGAACGGAGATGAGAGCTCCAGAGTTGAGGTTAATTAGAATAATGTACCAGAAAAAAACTGAATCAGAGATACAGAGAAACTGTCTTAACAGGCACATCCTCCTAGAGACAGAAGTAAGCCAATTAAGTGGATGTCCCAATTATCTGGGCCTCCCAGTAGAAAGTCATGGCAGAGTTTTATTTCACAGAGCACTTGTTCTACAGAAGCAAAGTACTGGAATATTTGAAAAACTCAAGGAAAATCAAATCAGCCCATTTAGATGGCATCCAAGCACAAAGACACAGCATGAAGCGTACAAATGATCCTAAACTGAAAACATTTCTGCCAAGAGAAAACAATCCCCTTAAGTCAGTTTGTGGAGATGTGTTTGCAATACAGTTCAACGGACTTTTCCAAAACAGTAGATTGTCTTTTTCGGAGAGCTCCAAAATGCACTGAGTGAGGACCACCTACTGGTAAGCCTGAGAACAGGAGGCAAGTTGTCTACATTTACCTAAAACAGGGGAAGATTTTCTTAAATTTCTCATGCTTTTTGGAATTTTCAATTCCATTAAATAACCATGTGTTTGAAGGTTCTGTAGACAAGAGGCCAAGATGGGGAGGAGAAGAATACAGCCGTAACAACTAGCTGAACCTAATACCCCCTCAAGGAGGTTCCATTTTATTTTATTATGCTACTCTTCTTTTTATAAAATACAATTCATGGGGAAATGGAAAATGCATGTGTAAGGTGCTGACAGTGACTAGAGGGAAAGCATTTCTGCCGTCACACCTAAGAAGGCTTAAACGTGATCTAGATGGGGAATTCCAAAGAGATTGTCTCAGACAAAAGGTGACTGACCCACAGACCCAGCCTATACAACTGTTCCTGACTCAGGAGAAAAAAAAAACAAACAACATCTGTGTTTCCTCTCTTGGTCTCACAACAATTAATAAAAACTGTAGGTATATCACTACATCAAGAAATGTGACCGTAAATACCTTGATGAGGAAGAAATCTGGATGCAGTTGGAGACTGTGATGGGAGAGCTGACTTGTGACCTGGAGTTGGCCCTTAAGTGAAAAGAAAATCCACAAACTTGTTTTTTGCTCCAAAGGAAAAACAAAATAAAGTAATCTCTAAAGACAAAAGCACATGGCAGACTATTTTCAATAGCTAGATAAAAGAGGTTCAGACAACCATCTCTAGATATTTCTGGGGTTCAAAGAATGTATGCTATCTCTTCTATGAGAACATTTGCCCACAGCAAGAGAGTTTAGGCAAGGCATGTCAAATTCATTCTTAATTCCTTGAGTTTGAGGGTTTCAGCTGGACCCTATATATTATGGTATCACAGGCTTTTGAGTTTTATCACTGGAACCATCCTCCATGGTGTACAAACCCCAAACAGTAGGCTTGTCAACAACAGAAGGCAGTCTGCCCTGATAAGACTTTTTTCATTGTTACCTAATTCAAAGCAATCATCTAAATTTGTAGAACATGAAAACATTCAATAAGATATTAAGTCACTTGATGATTTCCACATTTTACAGAAAAAAGGCAGGAAAGCTCTCTATGACAATAAATACAACATTTTGTTGACAACCTTGTCCTCTGCTAATGATACAAAAGCCAAGAGCCTCCTAACTGGTGATTGTGCCTCAAGCCTCTCTCCATTCCAGTCCAGCCTCAACCAAAGCAATTTACCTCAAGTGTAAATTTCCCCATTTAATAACCTCCAATGGTTCACTGTTGCTTCTACAATAAAATATATGATGATTCTTTGTTTTGCTTTTAAAGCCCTTCATAAGCTGGCCCCAGCCTATCTTTCCACCTGAATGGACATTATTCCTCATTTCCCCATTCTGTGATCCAGAGAAACTGACCTCTCTCTTTCTCATGGATCATCATCCATCTCCAATCTCTATGACTCTGCACTGGCTCTCCCACCTGTTAGGAATTGTACTCTCTCCTCACCTGCACTTCAGAAAAATCCCTCTATTCCTTCAAGACCAGCTCAACCTTTAGAAACTTTTCTACATCTCCTCCCAAATGCTAGTGCTCTCCTTCTCTAAATAATTTACATTTAACTACCTTGCATTTATCTGGGTTTTTTCTCTGTATTGAATTGCCATGAAGTTATAGGGAACCTGCCACAAAGCTAGGAAGATCAGAGTTCAAGTTCAGTCTCTGACACATACTGGCCGTGTCTCATTTTTAACTGCTTTTCACTTTTATTGGTTATTAATTAATGTGGTTCACACATTGAATATACAGTAGACTACAGGCACAAAACAGTCAGGAACTTGCCTGGGGAAAGTAAGGTATGAATGAACCAATTTAGGGTTACAGGGAAGAACACCAAGACCACTCCACTGCATCTAGTGACCTCAGGAAATCACTGGGAAAACCCACTAGGGCCAGGCTCTTGTAGCCAAGAAGAAAGCTTGACACCCTGAGTTTTTGAGACTATTGTTCTAGGAAGCTAAGGTTGGCTGAGCCAAAGCAAAGCAAACAGACTTTTATCAAATCTTTCCCTTCCCCCAGGAGGAGAACCCATTTATTCAATTCATTTTACATAATATTGCTTAAAGATTTAGGTAGGAACAAGAAATTTAACATCATATTTCTTTATCTCTATTTTAAAGGCAATTTGTCACAGACATTTAACTTAATTGAACTCATCAGGCATTTAAGTACCTGCTATGTAGACAGAACTGTAGTGGGTCATATGGATAGACAGCTATATGCCTTCAAGTATCTTACAATCAGGTAAGGAGATAAGCTACACACATATATTTGTTTATAAGTCAAAATATGACAAAAGCAAAGAAGAAGTTCAGACAAAAGCCATGAAAAAATTTGAGATGAGATCTCAACTCGGGAGATCAGCAAACGTTCCATCAGTAGAGTAGCTTCTAAGCTGGAACTTGAGGGAAGGGAAGGTGTGCCATCAGAGTTTGAAAGGAAGACATTTGGCTGAAGGAAGGAGAACATATAAAGGAAAGACTAAAATTCTTGAAGGCCAGGATAAGCAGATTACATTTTATGTGAAAGGCAAGGGGGAGCTATGGAAGATTTCAGAACAGGGGAGTGACATGATCAATGTGATATATTAATAAAGTTACTTAAGCAGGAACATGAAGGGTGGATTAGAAATGAAGAGAGAAGAGTAAGACTATTTAAGAGGTAAAAGTCCAAGTGAAGGTGATTCGGGTCTGGACTTCAACAGTATCAAAAGTCTTTAGCAAAAGCCTTCAGGAATTCTCCTATTCTGATGACTATGTTCTTGAGAGCATTATTGAGATGACAGGCAGGAGATTAAGGAAAGCTTTGTGGAATCAGCAGTTAAGAACTGGTGATAAGCACACAGAAGGGAAGAGATCTTATATCTGCCTGCTCCTGTAAAATTTTACAAATGGTCTCAGATTATCACCAGGAATACAAATATGAAAGCAGTAACTAAATGATGCTAAGCAAGTGGCATTTTTTGGAAGGAGCCTATTTTAGGAACTGACAAAGCCCCATACTTCACACAAAAATAAAAGGTCATAGAAATAAAAACAAACTGGACTACCCAACTGTCTAATGGGACCAAAGCAACCATACTTTGAATTTTGAGGCAGCTAGTCGGGACAGTAGAGAAAGTTAGACTTGGAACCAGGAAGACCTGAGTTCAAATTCAACCTCAGATACTTATTAGCTGTGTGACCTTGGTCAAGTCACTGGATTTCTATCTCTACTTGTTTCAGTTTCCTCATTGGAAAAATGGGGATAATAATAGTGCCTTACCTCATGGTATGGATGAAAATCAAATAAGATAGCATATGTAAAATACTCTACAAATGATAATGTTCTATAGAAGTCTTAGATATATTATATCACATATATTATATTGGTTATACTATGTTATATTATATCATGTCATAGTAAGTCATATTACATTATATCATATTGTATCATATCATATTGTTATTACATTCTATTCTATTCTATTATTATATATTGTCTTATATCTGCTACAGAAATTTCCTGATACCCTCAATTGTTCCTAAACTCCCCACCTCACCAAAACTGCTTTGTATTTACTTGGCCTGTTTTATATTGACTTATTATTATGCATTATTATTTATCCTCCAGACCACCACCCTTTCAAAATCTAGAATGTAAAACCCTCAAAAGCAAAGGATATTTCTTTTCTGTCTTTGGATTCAAGAAGATCTAGGTTCAAGTTCACTCAGGCACTTATCAGCTCTGGGATATTTACGTTCTTTTAGCCTAGAGTCACACCTGCCTCACAGGGGTTGTTGTGAGGACCACATGGACCAAGTGTGTAAATTAGTTTGAATACATTAAAATATTACAGAAATTTCAGTTATCATAAGTCAAAAATGACTCTAAGTAGAGGCTCAGACAAAATATTCTGATATTTTGCAGAGGAAGATGGTGTATTTGGCTACATGGGGCGGAGAGTCTCATGGACAAGATCATTATCTAAGAGGAAGAGAGTAAAGTTGGACAGGTCACGATGGCTAGTAAATGGGAATGTTGGAATTTTAAACCAAGTCTCATGGACCTCTATTCAGCATGCAAACTAAGGGCCTCTCAGTGAACAGACTGTTACACATAGAATGAGAAAGGCTTGAATTCAAATTCTGCCTCAGACATGGACTTATTTATGTATGATCCAGGGCAAATCATTTAATCTCTCTCAGACTCAATTTACTCATCTGTAAAAAGAGGATACGAATAATGGTACCTGTCCCACAGGGTGGCTAAAATCAACAAAGATAAGGTCAGTTAGGCACTTTGCAGAATTTAAAGCCTATGTAAACACTAGCTATTATTGCTACAACCCTGTGTTGTTACTAAAGACTAAAAAGATTCTACTACGCACAGCAGGAAAGAACCTTTGCCAAATTTAGGAAATTGGGGGTGATTTATAGTGCAACTGTGTATGATAATCATTGGTTTGGTTAGACTTTAGATAATACCTTACATATGTCTTACATTTTGCTTAATTAAAATTGTTATTACTGTGCTAAAATGTTGACTACAGTTGGACCTCAACTAGGAAAAAAGATGTGAAATTTAAGCAAATTATCATTTATTGACAGGCACTAATGATTTTAATGAAATCAGGGAAATTGAGTTCAAAGAAACAAATGAGCATAGTTGATGATATTAGTGCAAGGAGAACCTTAATTACTTTGCTAGATGGTTACCATTCAGTCCTTAGCCCTAACCTCCAACCCCATCCTACTACCACACACATATGTAAATGACTACTGACCAAATACAAGCTAATGTTTTTCATTAAGGGAAGAAGAACAAGTGGAAAATTCATTAATTGTGGTATTATCTAGTTTAATCTCAAAGTTAATTATCACTTGTTAAATTATGGGTTTCTGTTTTAATTAGTGTTGTAACCCACCCCCCTCCAAAACCATATTTGCTAAAGCTCACTCCCTGTTGTGAAACTGAAAAATATTTGTATCAGTCCAAAAGACACATAGACTAATGACTATAAAGCAGGTAGAGGAAACAGAATAGCGAACATTCAATAGAAAAACAATTTAGGGACTGAATTGTTCTCCCTTGTTGGTCTTTTATCTTTGGTCCATTATATATCACATAGTCTCATTCTCTCACCCATGATATGTAAATTGTGTCATTTCTAATGCCTCTCCATAATCCCAAACTATCAAAGCTGACAGACCAATCACATCCCTTAGAGGGTAGCTTAGCCTTTCTCCACATTCATTCAGCTAATGACAGCCACTGTGAATGAAAGTGAGCAAAGTGTAGATTATCTGAGGAACTCAACCAGTTGCATAAAAGACTCCTAGAATGATTTAAGCTTTCAAAGCACATTTATAGATATTCTTTTAACTGAATGCTCATGATGACTTTGAGAAATAGGCCAGGCACTTTATTTAATGATGAAATAAACTAAGAAAAAGTCAATGATAGACCCATTCAATTCACCAATCCCTTTGTAGAGGTCTACTATTTGAAAAATATTGTATTTGGTGTTAGGACACAAACAAAGTTTAGATAATTTGGGCCTAGTGGATTGTTATGGTCTAATATAAGAAAAAGCCACATATACAGATCACTATTTTACAACACAATACAACATAATACAATGCAATACAGATAATCATAATAAAATACAGGATTCAAGATATAAGTTAACAGGCATGAACAAAGTATTCTGTGAATTGGGAAAGATCAGAGGATCAAGGAGGGTTTCATTGAGGAGGGAGCATTTAAAGTGATCTTTAAGGATGGGTGGGATTTCAATAGGAAGAGAGGGTATTTGAGGCAAAGCTAACAAAGAGCAAACAGGTCAAAAAGTTAAGGGGACACTGAAAAGATATCTAATACACTAATTTGGTGGAAGGGAAAAAGATTATGTGTAAATTTAAAAAGGTAGGTAGGTTGGTACTAGATAGTTGAATGCAAAGAAGCAAAGGCAAAGAAGCCTGGACTTTACTTGGTAGGGAATATGATCAGACGATTTTGGGGAATGGAAGGGAACTTAGCAGTCATTTATTACACATTACATTTAATACACATCCCTCTTTTGCAGAGAAGGAAACTGAGGTGAACAGGGTTAAATGACTTGCCCAGGGTCAACCAGTCAGTAAATATCTGAGGCTGGATTTGAAGTCAAGAAGAGGAGTCTTTTTGACTCCAGGCCCAGCACTTGATTCCCAGCCACCACTTTTCACATAGATGTCTTTACATTGGTTGTCCCCTGAGGCAAAGTCATGAAGTGACTTGTGCAGGGTC
This sequence comes from Gymnobelideus leadbeateri, assembly GCA_011680675.1. NCBI lineage: Eukaryota > Metazoa > Chordata > Mammalia > Diprotodontia > Petauridae > Gymnobelideus > Gymnobelideus leadbeateri. The sequence goes on along the minus strand of WOXC01006111.1, from coordinate 78,616 downwards.
ACACAGCTAGTAAGTGTCTGAAACCAGATTTGAACTTAGGAAGATGAGCTTCATCGATTCTAAGCCCCAAGCTCTATGCACTGCACCACCTAGCTTCTCTCAATAGGGAGATACTGGAGTTTATTGAGTAGGGAAGAGAGATGGTCAGAATGGCACTCAAAGAAAATTACTTTGATAGCTGTGTGAAAGACAAATTTGACTTGGGAGAGATGAATCAGGAAGACCAACCAAGGCTATTGCAACAGTCCAGTGATGAGCTCCTGAGTGAATGAAGGCAGTGACTGTGGGAGAAAAGAAGAAGGAAGGAGGTGGCAGGTCCAGGAGATGCTGGGAAGTAGGAACAGCAAGACTTGGCAGATGATTAGGTATGTCAGGTGAGGGAGAGCAATGAGGCAAATATGGAAGGACAGTGGTGGTGGTGGTGGTGGTGGTGGTGGTGGTGGTGGTGGCCTCAGTCAAAATAGGAAAGTCTGAAAGATGCCTGGGCTTAGGGGGGAAGCCAATGAGTTTTGATTGGGCCATAATAAGATCCCTATGGGACAGCCCATCTGATATACCCAATAGGCAGCTTGTAATGAAGAAATGGAGATCAAGTGGAGAGAGCAACAAGACCAGAGTAGAAGGTGAGTCCTTGGGCATACACCTTCTTTTCCCCAAGAAATGTTCCAGGCAAGAAAAGATAAATGGCTGGTAATCATAGAGAGAAGAAACACTGATTGGTCAGAGCCAATTTCAGTGGCTCAATGCAAAGGAGCTTACGAGAAAGTGAGAAACTGGAGGAGTTTGACAGAGAAATGATGACTGCTCTAGCCAGGGTGTGGAGGAGACTGGAGTGAATGGTACAGTAAAGGGCAGAGGAAGAGGGACTAGCTTCAGCTATGGAACAGGATGTTTCTTTCCCTGAAACAAAAGGAAAGGAGGAGAGGATAAGAAGTCAGTATGATGAAAAGCTTTTAGGAGTACAGAACGCTCATGAAGGGAAGTCCCACCAGATGGCCTTTATCTTACCAGTGAAACAGAATTCGAGGCCATCGGTGGTAATTTTGGAAGAACTACAGTCAGAAATCAGTAGAGAATAAAGGTTGGGAACAATCACCATAGGGGATAAGATAAACAATCAATAAATGCAGACTAAGAACAAGACTGCCAAGTAGCAGTCAGGTGCTAACTGAGGTTTTGTGGTCTACTTGTGTACTGAGTAAAATCAGCAAGATTTTGTGACTTCCTTCATCAATATTCAGCAACCCAGGAGCAAAGAAATAGGATCTTTAGGGGCAGCCAGAATTCAGGATCAACACAAAAGGGACTAAAGCTTTAAGAGTAAAAGCATCTAGGAGTTGGCAAGTGAATTCACTTAATCTCTATGGGCCTCAGTTTCCTCACCTATAAAATCCAAAGGTTCATTCTAGCTCTAAATCCATGGTTCTCTGACTATATAAAGTAGTGGGTATCAAGTCAAGACATGGAGGCAAGAATAGAAATGGGGATGAGAAAATAAAGGGGGTTAGTTGGATGGGGTCATAGGATTTGATAAAAACAAAGAACAGGAGAGGTAGAAGGATGGAGGAATATGGTCAGAAGGGATGTTCAAGTTCAATATCTTGGGTAAAAAAGGCATAACTCCATGAGATTTTGTGATCTAAGGTTTAATCATGTTGGTATGTAGTTGAAGATGGAGGTGAATGAAGTCTATTGGAGCTGAGAAAGTTGAGGAACTATGCAGTGAACATCTCAGAAGGGTCCTAAATACTGAAGACCTCAGGAATGATGGCAGAGGCATAGAGACTCAAATTATGAACCACAGAGGAAGTTAGGATCTGCAAGGACAGCAGCAAGGGAAGAGAGCTATTGTGATGAGATTGCATTACTTTGATGGAAGGAAGGTTAATGAGGGAGGGTAGTAGCAAGGAAAGTAAGGAGGATATCAATACTCAATGCATGAGTTTGAGCAGGAAAAAGAGACAGCCTCCTTTGGAAGGCATTTCAAGTAACGTGGTGTTCAATGGGGAAAGTATCATTTCTATGATAAAAGGGACATGAAAGAAATTTCTGAGTAAACATTTGAAAATACATAGTAGGTAAGAATGGAGCAGGGTAGGGTTATGAAGAGCTTAGTAAAATTAGCTAGAGAAGAGAGTGAACAGTCCCAGTGTAGGTCTGTAGAGGAGTAAGACAACTCATCAGAGGTAAAAACAAAGCCAAACAAAAACAGAAGGTGTGGGAGAGAAATACTGTTTGTGTTTGGGGGAAGCTATGCTAGATCACAGGGATCAGATGAACTGGAGGATGGAAGCTGGATTACAGTGGTGTGGTAGCAATAACAGGTGTGTGTGTGTGTGTGTGTGTGGTGGGGGGTTCACTAGGTAGAAATGTGTCAATATAGAAATTTGCAAAATTAGCAAGACTCTAAGTTCCAAGAAATGGAGAAAGCCACAGTCTAATTCAAGCTTTCTGTTTACTAGTTTCATGTTCTTTCTATCCTAAAATATTTCATCCATAGGCATAGGTCTGGCATAAAATTATGAACTTTAACCCATAAAAACGTAACGCTGTTTCAGGGTAGGAGACAACAAACTTGGCTGCGCCTTGGAGTTAGCTATAAGAGTTTAACTTCTTGGCTAGACCCATTTCAATACTTTCTTCTCTCATTTGTCTCATTTGATATCTGTGGAATAAACCCTATATTATAGTATTTACAACAAGTGAAATGTGAATGAGATTCACCACTTACCCGGAACTTTTAAAGTGGCTCACAGCCATAAAAAGGTTGGGGATCACTGTTGTGTGGCATGCATAATATGGTAGGACAGCAACACACAGCTAGACACTGAAAATGAAAAGAAAAGAAGTGAGATCAATACAGCTGTTGGTCCAGTGATGGACTTCTTACAGGAAAAACAGACTAACCTGTGTGGTTTAATGTTCCTTAATCATATAGCATTAGTTCTACCTTCAATAGGTAGAACTCCATTTCCAAGTAAGTCAAAGTTGCTGATGGGTCAACTAGTTCTCAAGCACTTTCAGAAAGTTTCTATTGCATGCTTTCCTGCATGCTAGGCTGTTCTATATTGATTCTGTAATTGATAATACAACTTAACCCTCAAATTATAGAAGACTCTCTAGTACGTGGGAGAATGAAAATATATAATGAATAGAAAGCATTGACTGTAGGTTTCTTATTATATATGTAGTTGGGGGTGGTAGTAACTCTGGTCTTCTCTTTTGACAGGAAAAGCAGAATCAAGTCCATGATTCTACTTACCTTCTATTTAAACTTTGTAATCTAATGTAAAAGATCTTGATGATAAAGAATTTATCTTGGAAGTATGGTAGCATAAAATGGAATGAAATTTCCCACAATCAAAAGAGGTGCACGTACCTATTGCCTTGGAAAAATGTATTTGTCCACCTGCATTTTTTCTTATTAAATATTTTCATAGTAGAATGAAGGCGAGCATGTTTTATTTTGCTAATTCAGCACAAGTGAGTATGAGCTCATACTTTTTAAATTTTCCTTTTTTTAAATAAAAACATTTTCTCCCCCTCTCTCCTTTATCCCCTCATTTAAAAGAACACAAAAAACAGACCCTTTAAAAAATGTGTATATATATATATATATATATATATATGTAGATATATAGATATAGATATAGATATATCTATAATAGGGGGCGGCTAGGTGGCGCAGTGAATAGAGCGCCAGCCCTGGAGTCAGAAGGACCTGAGTTTGGATCCGGCCTCAGACACTTAACACACACAAACAAAAACCTAGCCTAGTAACCTAGTAACCTAGTAACTTAGGCAAGTTACTTAACCCCAATTGCCCTCCATATATATATATATATATATATATATATATATATATATATATATAAAACAAAGGAAACAAATTCCCACAATAGCCATTTGGAAAAATGTCTATCTGCCTGCATTTTGAATTGATCACCTCTCTATTAGGAAATACATAGCATGCTCTCTTTTCAGTTCTCTGGAATTCGAGTGGATCATTGCATTGATCAAAGATCTTCAATCTTTCCAAGATGCCCAGTTATTTTCCCCTAGCCAATTAGATCTGAGAATGCCTAGTAGCAGGAATATTAAAAACAAAGAGCTCAGCCCCTTCCCACCATAGTATTTTCGCCTACTAGTTAGACTCTTGATTCTCATGTGCTCCAATGAGTAACCATTGCCCAAGTGTCCCAAATATGATGAAAAGACAAGAAGACATTATGGTGGTTTCCCTTTGAGTTACTGGCAAGTATACACGTGCGTATGTGCTGAGGTGCTACTGGCAAGTATACACGTGCTTATGTTCTGAGGGGCTGTGGCTAACCTAGTTCAGTTATGTTATTAGTAGAGTATTTACTAAATCCATTTCCAAGTAAGTCAAAGTTGCTGACAGGTCAACTAGTTCTCAAGCACTTTCAGAAAGTTTTTGTGAATCAGTTTGCTTTTCTGCCTGCTAGGCTGTTCTATATTGATTCTGTAATTGATAATACAACTTAACCCTCAAGATTATAGCAGACTCTCTAGTATGTGGGAGAATGAAAATATAAAATGAATAGAAAGCATTGACTGTAGGTTTTTTATTATATGTGTGGTCTTCTCTTTTGACAGGAAAAGCAGAATCAAGTCCATGAATGTGAATGTGAATTTTCAAATTTTCAAATTTTCAAAAAGTTGAAACCAAAAGGAGATGTGTGTGAAGAGCTGAGTTTTATGATTTGAATAGCCACTTATATCCAGAAACCAAGTACTGAGGTGGCCTCCTGGATTACTCAGAACCCAGAATCAGACAACAGTTACATTTCAGCATCCCTTACTGAAAAGACATGGGTTTGGCCAAATGATTTCTTTGGATGTTTTCTAGCTATGGGTTTTGTCCGTGCATAAACAATTTGCACATTTTGCTATGGTTTAAGAATCTTTATACTTTAATAGGATTTAACATTCATAAGAGTGAGTCTCATTCCTCTTGTACAAAGAGGCTTATAGCCTGGTAAGGGTATAGTAAAATAAAATAAAATAAATGCTTTTTCTAGATAAGTCCCATTGGCAAAGGCTGTAATCTTTCCAACTTAATTGGTGAACTCATTAATGAACAACTGCTACTACAGAAGAAGGACTATTGTCAAGGACTTATCAGAGCAATGAGATAACAAAGTTAATTATATTGTTTTCAATGGATTTACATTTGCCTCCTTTTTGGTCCTACATTTTCTAAACACTTGTTCTGACATTTTATGCACTTTTACTCTAAAACAAAAAAAAAATCAATTGTACACTGCTAAGCGAGGACACAATAATCACAGGGATGAAATAAGCACAATGTAATGGGAAAACTTTCTTCTTCTTTATTATGTACTTGTAAAGTGTTATAAGCCTATACCCTAGTTAATTTATGAGCCATGTTAATAATTTGCTCACACTTGATCAGAGGTTTAAGCAAACATGGTTTCTAAGGATATAGGAGGATAATTTGTAGGTCTAACTTTCCTCCTAAGGGGACACTAACTAATGTGACAACATAGCATGGCACTGATTGTAGACACACTAATGACCACACTCCAAGATGCTTCTGTCAACCTGTCGTTTCAGTGAAAAGCAAGGTTTCTTTTATTGCCTCAGAGTATATGGTAGATCTACTAATCATTGCAGCACAGACATTGATGAGAATCATACTCTTTATTTTCAAAATACTAACCATCATTTGTCTGATAATGGTAAATGATTAAAATGTGTTTCCTGAATAACAGATTTGTAGCTTTCACATAACAAAGACCCACTGTAGAAAAAGTAAGGAATGGTACACTGAAAAAATCAACTTGGCCAAATCACAACCACCCATAACAATCAACTACAGTCAATGAACATGTGTCTGATGTCTTCAGAATGAAGGATACTAAGACCCAGGTGGGATAGTATTTTAGAATATAATGAAAGAGATAAATTATTTGACTTTTAGTCTATTTAATTCAGCAAGTTAGTTATATAATTAAAAGATATCTAGAAACCATTCTTTGGAATGACCAGACTTACTGAAATGGTCAATGAACTTTTCTACCTTACTTTTTGGTTGGATTTTAGAAGAGGAAAAAGTTTCTCATGGTAATGTTTCTTTGTACTAGGCTAATAAAAATTGACTTGGTCCCAAAATCTATGGTAAAATAATACTGAGATTAAAAAAATAAAATATAAGGTACCTTCATGTTCTTTCCTAGATCTTGTTTCTAGTCTACTAAACCCTATAACCAAGTTCTCTCTACGTTAAATTAAATCTCTATTTTGGTAAGATAAATTTTATCCTTTTTATGGTGATTGTAATCCTAAAATACTCATAAAATCATAATTTCAAATGAATAATTTCAAAAAAAGGTGAGCTCCATTAGAGGGACTAAAGAATACTGTGGTAGTACAGAGTGATGTGAGCCCTTTAAATTATATAAGACTGAAGACATTTCAGCAAATGAGCTTTCTGCCATGGGGGATAAAGATTTCCATGATTTACCATCCATTCACATCTGATCTCTTTAAACATTCAGAATAAATCCTAGTCCCTCTTCTCTTCTCTGTCCATATTCTCTTGCTTGGCAATGAGCTCTAATGTGTTCAATTATCCCCCCCTCCAAAATGTGTGTGTGTGTGTGTGTGTGTGTGTGTGTGTGTTTGCAAAAAAGCCTGCCTTCATCTCTCCCCCGAGTTCCAGTAACACATTACCAAATATCTACCACACATCTCCACCTGGATGTTCCCAAACAGAATTCATTATCTCCTTAACACCCTCCCAGCTACTTTCCTCTACCTTTTCTATAGAAACCCTCTGCTCTTTTTAATTTTCTTTTTTCAGAATCTTTAAATGATAATAAGACCACTGGGTTTGGAGTCAAAGGATCTGGGTTCAAGACTGCCACTGACTATGCATGAGACCTTAGGCAAGTCACATAACTCCTCCAGACCTCAGTTTCTTTATGTGTGAAATGAAAGAACTGGGCTGCCAAACAGTAGCAATGCCTTCAGTCATTCATGTTCACAATCTCAGAGACACCCTTGGCTTATTCACTTGACCACATCTCTCATATCCATTCAGGTAGTTCTAGCTCCATGGTATTACTTAGATCAGTACTCTTCCTTCTGCTCATACAGCCATGTCACTAGTTCAGGATCTTACCACCTCTCATTTGGAGTCTATCAACAATGTCCTCATTAACCTCCCTGCATCCAGTATTTTCCTTTCCTAAACTGTCCTCTACATAACTGCAAATTGATATCCCTAGAGTGCAAATATGAACATATCACTCTCTTACTCAAGAAGCTTCCATGGCTCCCTTAATGATTCTATGATAAAATGTGAATGGGTGAGATTCTAAGTTCTTCAAAAGATGAATCAATTTACTCTTTTCTACAATGATTTCATTTCATTTCATACACTCTATACTCCACCCAAAAGAATTGTTGTTGTTCCTTACACAAAACATCTCATCTTCTATTATATGCCTCTGTACAAGTTGGCCCCAATATGGAATATATTATCTATATCATCCTATATCATCTTCACCTGTTGGAAGCCCTAGATTCTTTCTATGCTCACTTCAAGCACCACCTTCTAGCTCTTATATATATGTAATAGTGAACTAAAGCCTTTTCCCTTTTGGGATCTCCCCCATATGATTTTTAGTATGCTTCCCTGTCATGCAAATTAATTAGTATGTAACTTATTTTCACCTGTGTACATGTTGCTATTCTCCTACTCTCAATTGAATGTAAGATCCTTGGAGCCAAATACAGTTTCCTTTTTGTCTTTGTATGCCTACCATTTACCATAGGCACACAGTAACCTCTTAATAAATGCTATATGTACAAAATAAATATAAACTTGTGGCAAATCATTTCACAAACACAAATTTCATTATACATAAAATTAGTTTAGCAAGTATTTCTACATTTATTCATTCTGAGATATATCTTTAATTTTAGAATGCTAAAATGTCTAAATGACATGCAACATGTGGTAAAGCAGATTCATATGCCAAAACAATTTTTATTTACTTAACCAAGCTCCTTTAGAAATTATTTCTTTAGAAATTGTTATAAATTTAGAAATTGTTATAAATCATTATTATGTCTCCAAATGCTGAAAGATTCCATTGAGTCTGGGAGTAAAATTATCAGGCCCTCTTTCTAATGATTCCTTCTAGCCAACGGTGCCATGTCCCTTCCAACAGCAATTCATGAATGTAGAAAAAGGAATATTTCGAGTGTATTTCCAACTCAAAAGCAATTGTTTAACTCACCTGTGGAACAGTATACACAAAATTAAATATAAAAATATAATATCAGGAGAATGAATTTTCTGAAGACCCCTTATATCTGAATTCCATCAAAATTATGAAAACGAGATTAATAATAAATGAAGAGGATAGCTAGCTCACATTTATGTATACTGTTTTATGACTTACAAAACTCTTTTTAAGGACACTTTTAAAATTCAGCTCATAACATTTAAATATAAACAATTTAATCTAGTTACTTCTCTCACGAAGGGCAAGGAGCCTATGAAAATATCAGAGAGGCAGTGAATATCATTGAAATATCATAGCTGTTTTGAACAAATAAGCTTACTACCATTTTAACAAGAAGAAGATATTTTGAAGGTTTTTTAAATATATAATATTTTATTTCCCCCAATTATATATTAAGAGAAAGCTTTCTTATGTAGAAAAATATACCCACTCTTAAAACTATGAAGGGAAGAGTATTTTGTGCCCTAGAAATTGTGGGGGCTACCAAAAGAATTTTTAAAAGCTTTATAGCTGAACTTTGGGCTAAAAATATCCCTTTACTGGAAGGTTGAAGGAAATCATGTGCTATTTCTTTTTAAATTCATAATCCAATGGCAGTGGATTCTCTAATTCTACTCCAAAAGACTTCTGTTGTCTACAAGAATTCTATTAGTGCTGACATTGGGGCGGGTTCCTGTTGATGAGTTTTCTTGAGTATATCAGAAAAACTCACTTAAGGACTTTTGCCCAGAGTAATGCCCATTTTAATGAAAGATGGTCTAGTATAACGATTATGCCTGTCTTCATGATCCTATGGTCCTTTATTTGCCAGTTTTATGATGTGGCTTTTCAAAAAAAATTTAGTTTCTGTGGGGTTTTGTTGGAATTTGAACTTTTCTTTGGTTACGGTTGATAAGACAAATGTCATTAACCACCACCACCACCAACCTTCTCCATCTGCCACACTAAAATACAGGGTTTTTCAAACACACTATTTCATAAATCTTCTATCAGCTGTACTACAATAATCAGCGCATAATGTGGCTTAAGACAGAAGTGAATGAAGCTAGCAAACTTTTTTACATTTTTATAATACATTTAACAGGACTTTTACCATAACTTAAAAGGTCATTTAACTTAATTGAATAAGTATTTTGAATGAGATTCCCCACATAAACTGTTTAAATAGTTCAAGTCTTCAAAGAAATAACACAATTTTGTGTAGGAGTCTGATCACTTCTGGATTGCAATCTTGGTGGAGTTAGTCAATGGACTAAAGAAATGTCTATTCAAAATGACACTTTATCACTTCATCTTCTCTCTTTCAATCAGCAGTGTCTCATTGTCTCTATCCTTTAGTTAACATAAAAGTAACAGAGGCATTCACTCTTTGAAAAAATCTAATAGACTCATGCTGCCTGGCATCTTATAAACAAAACACACTGTCCCACAGGATGTAAGGTAAATATTTGTCTACTCACTTGGTGTCCAAGGGGAGGGGAGAGCTCTTACCTACTGGGTCTAGGTGTAAGGGGCATAGGAGTTTCCTCACTCATTCCACCTGTATGTCACTAAGACCATTTAGATCAAATGGTTCAACAATATATAGCAAGACCATATAGAAATCAAGTAATCAACAAACATTAATTAAATGCTTGCTATATACCAGGCTTATGCCTGGTATATAGCAAGTAAGTAAGTATACCCGAGGTTCAGGATATAAGGAAGGAAATAAGACTAGAGATTCTTGAGAAAAAAAAATAACATGGACAGACCTATCCTTTAGAAATTTTGATCTGGCAGCTTTGTGACAAGAAATAAGAAAACCTGAACCCACTTCAGACTTGGTAAAACACTACCTCCGGTATTTGCAAATCTAATCAGGGGGGTCTTTTCAATTCCTTGAAGGGCCTTCTGAACTTGTCAGCTCATCTTTCTGGCTTCTCAAGTTCCCATCCTCACCAGTCCCCAAAGTCTAAGATTAGCAGAGACAGTGGTCAGAGTACTGTGACCAATGTCTCCCTAAGTGTCCATAAAGAGTAAAAGAAAGCAGGGAGTGAAAGAGAGTCCATAGGCTAGGTGGAAAAAAATTAAAAACTGGTGTAAAGGAAATCTGCTTTTCAAAGATGAAAGCTACACCCCAAGATTCCTACACCTGTAGTCAAGAGCAAAGATTTTGTCGTTACCTCTCCCCAGAGGTTAACATTCAGTCCTATCCTCTCAGAGACTGTGGCCATGAGTATTTGAGAGATTTTAAAGAAGGCTCAGAAAACATTTTCCAGCCAAGCAGGCCCATGGTTCCCTGAACTCTTCATTCCTTTAGCCTCTATGACCATGAATATACCAGCCATCTGTTCTCCATATCCTTGCCCCTTCAAAGACTTGAACTTTGAAATCATGGTACCAAATGAACTAGGCATAAAATTCAATTGTACTGGTATCAAACTAAACTGACCATATTGACAGACCCTCATCAGCAGTCTATTTTGGAGAAAGTAATGAGCTAACATTTATATGAGCAGTTAGGCGCCATAGTGAACAGAGCACTGGGACTAGCAACCTGAGATAATGGCTATCTGAAAGAGACCAGGAATCCTGTAGCAGAATTGGATTTAGGCATGGATGCTCGACCTAAGCCACAATCTGAACACTGGTTGAAGAATTCGAATTCTATTCTGTCTAGATCAAGAATTTGTAACATTTTTGTGTGTATCTTGGATACCCCACTTTGGATACCTGGTGAAGCCTTTGGATAGCATCCCAGAAAAAAAAGTTTTCTTTGGTATCATCCTTAATTTCTCATCCTCTCCATATATATCCTTTTGGTTGCCCAATATCCATAACACCTCTTTTATCCATCTGGCTCTCTCTACTTTTACAGCTTCCATCTTAGTGCAGATCCTTATCATCCCTTTCCTAGACTGCTAAAAAATCACAAAGTTGTCAAAATTATTTTATTGAACTGCTGATCTGTCCAGGTTACTTTGCTACTCAATAAATTCCATTGGCTTCCTTTTTAAAAAGAATAAAAATGTTTTTAAATCTTGAAATAAAATACATAGAATTATAAAGAAAACCAATTAAGTTGGTACAGTTGTCAAAACATATTTTAAAAACAAGGTCACTGAGTCCAGGTTAATAACCCCTGCCTTAGACAAAACTGGATGGGTCTACATGGCTTAGAGAAAAGACCTATTATCAACTCATTTCTAAGTAAAAATTATGATTGTGAAACATGCTAATTAGAAAATATCAAATTGGTTAAAATTCAATTTTGTCTGTATAATTCCATAAGGGGAAATATGTGACTTTCATCTTTCTAAATCTATGATCTTTTGTCTTTGCTCAAACAGAACAACCCACCACCTTTTGATATAGGCATCTTTCATCAATGCAAGCAACGTTAACAAGAAAAAAAAATCTCATCAGTATTGAAGGACATAATCTCCCTGCACAGTTGGAACTATTACCTACCACCTGTCATCATCTAGAGGTGAAAGAGAAAACCCTGCTGCCAAGAGAACACAAATAATTCACCACCTTCCCACCCCACCCACTCCCATCCAAATGGCCAAAGAAATGATCATGGAGGATACAACCAGCATATTGGGGTTGCTCCTTGGCCTATAGTCAAGCCACAGAAGAGGACTGCCAGGCACCACATTGACATTCAGAAAGCTATACTGCTGACTTACAAAGAAGGCATCAGTTTGGGTTCAAAAGCAGAAGACTCAGCTACAGGAAATGTTTTTAAATGTGTTTGAGGCAAATCACTCCATTTCTTCAACTTGCTAAGAGCAGACTGCCATGCTTTTAGGTTAAGAGGTTCCCTTAACTCACATGGTTACTAAGCTAAGCTAATATCAACTCCTCTGTGAAGGCTTCCCAGATTCCCCAATCCAAATGGAAAGGAAACCCTCCTGTTTCAATAGAGAGAAAGAAGCCGTTCATTCTCACTAAAGATGCTTGCCCAAATTCACAGAGAAAAGAGCATGACTAAAAAGGAGGCAGCATCGTCTCCAAGACCAGAGAAAGTTATTGTTTTTATTATCTTTCATCTCCTTGGCAATAAAGGACATGATTGTTGTAAAGACAGTCAAGTTACTTTAAATATCAGCAAACACCAGAGAAGATGGAAAAATATGTTACGAAACATTTGTATCCCGTCCCCTGTAGTTAGAATTGTGGTTGTCTTTAAACCAGTGCCTACCCTAAGCAAAACTGTGAATCAATCAATCAATGAGCCTTTATTAAGTACCTACTGTATTTAGCACTTCGTGAAAGAGACAAATAATAAGAGCTAACATTCATATGAGCAGTTACTCGCCATAGTGAACAGAGCACTGGGACTGAAGTCAACAAGACTCATCTTCCCGAGTTCAAATCTGGCATCAGATACTTACTAGTTGTGTGACCTTGGGCAAATCACTTCACCCTGTTTGCCTCAGTTTCCTCATCTGTAAAAGAGTTGTAAAAGGAAATGGCAAACCACTCATGTCTTTGCTAAGAAAACCCCAAACGGGATCAAGAAGAGTCAGACACAACTGAAAAAACTGAACCACAAACAAAACATTTATATAGCACTCTAAGGTTGGCAAAGCACTTTACCTTTTATCTTGCTTGATCCTTTCAACAACCCTATGAAGTAGCATCCCAGTTTCACAGAGGAGGAAACTGGAGTTGAAAGATGTTAAATTAACTTAAAGGGCCAGAAAGTGTCTGAGGAACGATGACAAAAAGTACCATCTTCTTGACTCCAGGTCAAACACTATCCACCACACCACCCAGCTATCTCTGAGATAGCCTCATTCTGCACCCATAACCTACCAACTCTACAAATATATGGAATATTTCCCAATGGTGCACAGCATCCAGTGAATGAGGTTGGGCACTGGCTGCATTTATCTATACAGACACATCGTGAGACATGCCCCTATAGATCACACATCTGGGGCTGGAAGAGGCCTCTGAGGCTATTTAGTCCTCCTCATCCAGGGGTTGTATTAACCTAATTCATATTCTTCCAACTTCTGTCCAGGTGCTGCCAAAGCATGTGCTGCCCAGAACCTTTACCCTCACCCCTTACAAAACAAAAAATCTTGAACTTGATCCCCAAAAGGATAAGAGTCTGACACTGAGAACAGGTCAAAGCTATGTCTCCTGGAGGGGTGTTCAGCTGAATAAGGACTGACCACTTAAACTAATGGAAGGAAGCCTTTCTGATAGAACTGTAGACATCAGGTAGACTATGGGGAGTCTGGACAGAAGGAGGGGTGCTGTGCTGGTCCCCCGAAATAACCTTATGTTTATGGTAACCTACTTACATTCATTGTGGCTTACCCAACCTCCCCAAAGGGCCCACCCTGCTTCCTATCCAGCATGCTCTGAAATGTCTGCCAGTTTTTATTCTTAAACTTCTTATACCACTTCATTCATGCTATTGGTTGAAAAGAAGAAAGTCACTATTAAAGTGCTTTTTAAGTGGAAGTCTCTTACAGTGGACTCATCCACTCACCACCTGTAAGGGCATCACTGTAACCACATTGTGTCACACGTGCTTCACTAAAAAGGGGGACAGACCTTTTGGAGATCATACACCCACATTACATCACGTGTAAACTCTGCACCATACCTTAAAGACTACATATCCTTTATTTCTATGCCATAGCAACTAAAAAGGGGAAATATTTGCTTATCCTGCTATAGAAATTCTATACTCTCAAAGCACTGACATGGTTACAATGGAAACATTCCATTGGAATTGTAACATGATTATCACATAGGCTAACATTGACCTACAAGAGAAGAAAAGGGTAAGTGACCTAATGTGTAGACAATATGGAATTCTTTTGTGGCAAAAATGTTACTTCTCAGGGAGCCAGAGAAATGAGCATTGATTGGAACGAGTGGGAGTGTGGCAAATAACAACAATGAAAATACTGGGTTACATTTATGTGACAAATCACTTCACAGACATTATCTGTGGACCTCACAACAACCACAAGGGGTAGGTGCTCTCATTACTTCATTTTAGAAAAAAGGAAATAGAGAAGAAACAAAGTTAAGCTTCTTGCCCAGGATCATATAACTAATAAATGATTTATATAGGATTCAAATCCTGGTCTTACTGGTTTCAAGTCTAGCATTCTCTTCAATGAAGAGGAGAAAGGAATTTCACTGTACATAATTACATGGCCCATGAGTAAGAAATACTAGATAACGTTTACATATATATGATATGCAATATGCATATGTAATACTTGCAAATTTTACTAAAAGTTCCCTCTCCAAAGATAAGGTATATTCCCTGGCCCTCTGCCTGATACTGAGATAAGCAGGAAAAGGTGAGCTCAGGGTTGGCTGCTTAGCTCCCCATGGAGCAAACGGAATGAGGACTATCTGTGCCGGAAAGACAAATATGTGGTATGGTTGTACTCTGGTTTACAGTATCCTTTAAAATAAGTTATGTTTCCATGTACCATATGAGGGTGATTTGATGTGGTAATTACCTGTTACTCTTGACAAGTAAGGTAATTAATGTAGCAAAATACCACTGTAATGTGTGTAAATTTAGACCACCATAATTAAAGCACCCGTCTGTTCAACAAACTGTTCAATTTTTTCCCCAAATATCAGTGGTGTACATTTTTCACATCAGAAAACTTATGGAATGAGTCTGCATTCATTGAAGACCATTTCTAGGTACAGTGTCTTCTGGGGTGGGATTTTCATTAAGGTAGCATAGTCAACGAAAAAAAAACCAAAGGAGTTTTGTACACATGCAAAGGAGAAATTCTCCTATAACTATGTGATGTGGTTTCTTAATTTCCTCAAACCTCTGAGCAGCTTGGAATTGATAAATGGAAGTTATATTTGAAACAGAGATAGCCAAAGAGTGACAGCAACTACAGGGGCCCGGGAAGCAGTAATATGTTTGTTCTATACATGTACGAGGATGAGCCCTTTGATTATGAAGGCAATAACAGTATCACTTGTTGGTATTTTCAAATTCAGGAGGACTCAAGGGTCAAGTTAGACACATGGATCTACTGAATTATGGAATTTTCATGTTCTGTAAAAACATATTAAGATGAATTGCTTTGATTTTTCATCAGAGATATAAAGGTGGGAGGGACCTCAGCAGTCACTTAGCATAAGCTCTCTATTTTTACAGTTGAGGAAACAGGACTAGGGGAGGTTAAGGGTTCAGGCCCCAGGACACCAGTTCTGAAATTCTGCCTAAATATACAAAAGTCTATACCTTCTTCTTCTAGAACTCTGTTACTCAGCATACCTGTCTTCCCCCCTTAAAAATACCTATGTGATTCAAACAATTATTTTTCAGTATACAAAGAAATGAAGCTAAAGATACAATAGGATTGAGAACAAAAGATTTTACAACTGAAGGGATAGGGGAAACAGCACCTCTTAAGGGATCTCCTGAAAAGAGCTTCTAGATATACATGGGATAAAATATGGAATGGAATGGACACACTAGCCTTCCTTTATGCTCAGATATCATGTAACAAAACACAGGGTTGGGAATCTATTTTCCAGGACTGACCCTTATATATAAAATATTTATACCAACTCTTACTGAGGTATCAAAGAATTGGAAGCCAAGTGGGTACCCATCATGCACTGATGGAATGAGATGAACAAATTATGGTATGTGAACATACAGGAATACTATGCTATTTTAAAAATTATTAAAGGGAGGGTTTCAGAGAAACCTGGGAAGACTTGCGCACTAACGCAGAATCAAATGACAAGAACCAGGGGAACGATTAGTATAATTAGCAGTTTTGTAAAGACAAATTATTTGGAAAGTTTTAAGAACTCCAATCAACAAAGTGACCAGACACAATTCCAGAGGACTGATAAAGACACATGCTATTACCCCCACCTCCCAACAGAAAGGCATTGACCTAAGAATGGCAAATTGAAACACTGGGGGGGGGGGGGGGCAGGTAGGAGGACAGGGACAATACAGGCATTTAGTTTTGTTCTTTTTTATACATGTTTGTAACAGGTGTTTTGCTTTTCTTGTTTTCTCGATTGGAGATGGGGGTGGGAGAGAAAATGAGGATATGAAAATAAAATAATATTTATTTTTTTTAAAGCAGGTTACCCACATCCTGACAGAGAGGTAACTCAAAGGGACAGAGTGAGACGTACATTTCTGATATGGCCAATGAGGGAGTTTGTTTTGCTTGATTATGCCCCTTTGTTACCAAGATTTTGTTCTAATTATTGTTTTTCCAATGAGGGGATGTGTAACGGCAAGAAAGTGGAACTTTGGTAACTGAAAAAATTAATTTAAATTTAAAAAAAATTAAAGGTCTTTTCCTTGGATAAGAAATTCAAAGAAAAAAGCAGCAGTCAAGATCAGAAAGAAATAAAAAGTATGAAATGAAATATCGACTAACTTTTTTATAAAATTCTTTTAAAAACACACACATCTGACTTAACCCAGGATTAATCCAAATTTGG
This sequence comes from Gymnobelideus leadbeateri, assembly GCA_011680675.1. NCBI lineage: Eukaryota > Metazoa > Chordata > Mammalia > Diprotodontia > Petauridae > Gymnobelideus > Gymnobelideus leadbeateri. The sequence continues at coordinate 61,844 of WOXC01006111.1, read as the reverse complement.
AGAGAGAAATAAATAGGAACATCCTTCCAATGAATTCTAGGTTTACTCTCAGACAATAAGTTTCTAAAGTTTCTATACCTGAGAACCTGGAAGGAGCCCCAAATAAAGAATGAAAAGTACAAGGGGGAGTATTTGAGATAGATCCATCTTGAAGAAATCAAATATTTTTTCCAAGCAAAATACTCCAATTTCACACTTAGCAATATTATTAATGTCAAAAAAGGACAAAGATCAAGCAAGAACTTACTCTATGTATAAACAATGATAAAAATAAGAAGAAAAATACAGTTTCAAGTGCTCTTGATTTTCCCTACAATAATTCCTAAAGACATTAAGTTAACCTGAAAAACAAGATTGCAGGGCATAACTAAAGTAAATAAACAAATTAAATGAGGTGAGGTAGAGATGATAATCCTAGGATCTTTTGAGTACAGTATGTGCTGAACACAAATGAAAATTTTAGATTCTCAATTATCCCTCATCTAAGAAAACATAAGTGTTGACAAATATCCAAGATGAACCACTAAATTCTTGCAATTTCTATTAATTTGTTGGTTTTGGAAAGTTGAAAGTAAGAAACAAGACATAATGGATTCTTCTTCCTTGATCCTTTTGAAAAGTCATGAGACCTGAAGAATCAACTCAGTGGTTATGTACCAAGAGTTCAAAGTATAAAGCACCAGAACGGACAAGTCCAGGTTTCCTTGGTTCAGTACTCTTACAGTTCCTGAGTTTCCATACTCACACTTTGATAGCTGCCCATATAATAGCTGACCAGCTTCTACCATTACTTAAACTTTATGCCTATGGTAATCTGCAAAAGTGACAAATGTAGGTATTGGGAGGGGGGTGATGAGGAATGGGGAATAAATTAAACATCCTTTGAACATGTGAATATGATGACATGTGGAGTTGTCTATTGGAAATATTTATCTTCCACTTCACCTATTTAAAAATATGATGATAAACACAGGCCTTTCCAAGGACACATGGTGAATATTAGAGTGCATACTCAATACAACTTCAAAAATCAAATTTATTTTAAGAAGCTATCAAAGAACAGATTTTTTTTCCTGATCTGAAAGTGCAAAGAACAATTATTTTGTGGAACTCTTGTATAACCTCTTTTTAAAATACCATATAAAATTAAAGAAAACCTTTTTTCTCACATTTACTTTTTTTTCCCCACATAAATGCCTGTTGATTGATTTGTACATATGGAACGTGGAGGTTGTTCTGTATTTCTTAATTTTCTATATCCTTTATTTCTTCTTTGGAAAAAAAAGGAGCTAGGAGAAATGATCCTTTCTACCTTTTCCTTAATCATAGCACCTTCCCTCTGTAGATTTTCTCCAATTTATTGTCTAGAGTTTGTTTGTACAGAGTTACTTAAATATTCTCTCCCCCATTAGATTGTGAGCTCCTAAGAGCAGGGACTGTCTTTTGCCTTTCTTTGTATCCCCAGCATAGGTGGGGAACCTGCAGCCTAGAGGCCCAGGTCCTCAAGTGCAGACTGGAAGGGGTCTCAAGACCACAGGTTCCCCACCCCTGAGTACTTAGCATAGTGAGCATATAACAGGTACTTAATAAATGTTTACAGACTGAGATAATCTCAAAGTCCTTTCCAGCTCTATATCTTAAATTCGCTTACCAACATGGATTTCCTGAGCCAAAACCTAATGAATTCCAATTTACAACACTTTATGAATTATGTCCAGCAATGGAAACTGAGTTTAGCACAATCTATAATATTTAGAGAATTTTCTCCTGCATACTTCTGGATACATCTTAAAAGACACATTTCTTTAGTTTATTTCCAACATGACAGAAACTTTTATAAACACACACATATGTACATGTATGTAATGTATCATAGGCATGCACTGCTATGTATGCACATATCGATTGATAGTGTATGGGTATACAATATACACATTCATATGTGTGCATAATACTGTGTTCATGTATAAACACATGTGAGCACACATATATGTAATATAAAAACTTCAACTTTTCTGAATGTAATAGAAATTACAAGTATATGTGTATATATAGTATATATGCATCTAAATATAGTATAAATGCAAATATACATATATATGGAGAGACAGAGAGAAAGAGAGAGAACAATAGTTTCTTTGGTTCTCAAATGTTCTTTGGTTTAGTAGGTGTTATCTTTTTAATAGGCAAACTGTTTCCCACTATTAAAATACATGATAAAAGTGACCTTATTTTCTCAAGTGTACCTCAAACCATAGTTCAATTGTTTTGTTGACAGCAACTCCTCTTTTAAGACAATCTAATCAATTCATCAATGAGCATCTATTAAACACCTATGGTATGCTAGGTACTATGCTGTCAGTGGGGATATAATGACAAACATTAAATGGTCCTTGACTTCAAGGACCATACATTCAGTAGAGAACAGGGGTAGGAGTGAGGGGAAAATGCCAGAGCCATATTGCTCCGTATTTTTATTTACAGGAAAAGGCCCTTTTGTTTTCCAGGCTTTTATCAAGGAATGTGTTATAGATGCTTAACTACCTGCATTCTGGGAAAGATAAATTAAATGGGTAAACAACATACTTTTAAATTTAATCTGTATTAATATTTTCTCTACTATTCCTTAAGTATAGAAATAAACAAAGCCAATCAGTCAACCCATGATTTCCAAGGTGTAAATATATATAAATTATATATATGTATATTTTTTCTCAAGGTTTAAATATATATAAATTTTATATAATAAATTAATTTTATATATAAATTAAAATTTATAAATTTCGCAAATGTCTCCAGGTGAAGCTGGTTCCAGCACAACCCTCTTTTTATTCCAACCTACCCCTCCAACCATCACCAAACTGAGTTAGTTTTGGTTGGTTCCAGTAACAATAAGTACTGTTGTTGAGTCATACATACATGATCACAATAGGGTTACAATTCATCATTTTTCTTTCCACATGATTAACATTAAAGAAAATTCTAGCCAAATTTAAAATTTACCTATATTTCTAAGTAAGCACTTGAACATGCTGAATGCTAACTTTTAGAAATATAGCTAGTAAAATGAAGTATTTTTTTTCCTCTCATGACTGCATTTTATCTGAGTAGATAATCATTTCTTGGGGTTTCTGCAACTAGTATTGCCTGTAGTTGCCTCAGGGGATTCTGGTAATAAATATAATTCATTGCACAATTGAATCTAAAAGTGAAAAAGTACTGCTTATGTGAATTTTAAGTTTTTCAGAATTTGTTCAAAGTTTATTTGAACTTATGTCAGATCCATCACTGAGAAAACTGCAGAAGTCAAAGCTAGGACACCTCTTGTCATCACATTGTAGCCCTATCAGTGACATCCATTCTTACAAAGAAGCAAGAGGAGGGAGGTACAATCAACATGGTATGCTAATACAAATGCTTGCAGCTAAGTAAGTATTGTTATGACACACTGGATAGAAGGTTGGTTTTGGAGGCAGGAAGACCTGCTATATGACTGTAGGCAAGTCATTTAAGCTCTCTGGTCCTCAGTTTACCCATCTGTAAAATGAAAATGATACCTATATTACATTCTACTCAGGGTTGTCAGGAGGCTCAAACAAGATAATGGAGGATAAGTACTTTGCAACCTTGAAAATGCCATATAAATACCAGTTAGTACAATTATTGATTTTACATCCCCATACCATTCCATCTTTACTATCTGAGTCATACTTTGAAGAATAATAACATTTTTAAAATATGTAAACTACATGAAGGATCTAATTGGAGTGGAGTTGCCACAGGATAAATAGGCTAGGTGTTAATAATCCCTATTGAGTTTGGTTTTGGCTGTTCTTTGTCCTTCATCCTCGAGGAGGACCATGACTTCAGGGAGGTGATGCCACGGCATGCAAGTGAATTGGATTTAAGTGAGGGAGGTTTGTGCTAAGCCACTAGTCCCACTTTCTCCTCTGGAGTCGTCTGGTCCAGTGATATAGATCAGGACGACTGGACATGGCCCTGGCTTTGGCAGGATCTTTCTCGATTGGGGATTTGAAGAGAAGTCTGTGCCACTCATTTAGGCCTCATATAAAAAAAAAAGGAGTGAGATACTGAGATATTGTCCATACGGTTCTCTTAGGAAATATATATGGTTAATGGAGGAGTCTATGATGCCTTTTATTTAGAATTTCTTTGATTGATTAAGGTCAGAAGCAGAGAACACTAACATTTTGGATCAGTCAACAAACATTTATTAAATGCCACTGTGTCAGACACTGTGCTAAGTGTTGTGTACACAAAAAAGGTAAAAAACAGTCTCTGGCCTCAAGGAATATACATTCTAACAGAGGAGACAGTGTGTAAATAATTAAGGTCAAACAAGATGTATACAGTGCTGATGAGAGCAGTTTCAGAGGAAAAAGCAGTAGCAGATGAGGGGATGAGGAGAGATCTCTTATAGAATTTGAGATTTATGCTGAGACTTAGAGGAGCCTAAAAGACTAAGAGGTGGAAGTAAGGAGGACAAGGAGGATGTAGCTAGAGCAAAATCATGGAGACGGGACGATGGAGCAGCAAATAGCAAGTCTACTTAGTGTGAATGACGGATACTTTAGAAAGAGCTATTTACACATGACTTTTAAAAACTAATGGTTCAATACTGAACAGTAGCAGGGTAGAAATATCTCAAAGACCTTAGTTACCACCAGTGGGAAGAAGTGAATAATGTCACTCCATTATTTTTTATTTGACATTGATATCACTACTTAGAGCTCTCTTCAAAGGCATTTATTTTCATTGGTGGAAGCCTGAGGAATAGGTGGCACTGATGGGCCTTAGAAGCCCAATGTTTTTCAAATAAAAATGCTACGGAAGGTGGTCTCCTGAAATGACGAGGACCCACAACTGTGGGATTGGACAGGGGTCTCTTTGTGAAGTGGGATGTCTTGTACTACTCATAGAGGAAGACACTTGACAATGGCTTGAAAAAAGGAAAAGCCTTGGTCATAGCTATTCAGTGAGAAGACTACAGAGTTGGCTCAAAAACACAGTTTCATTCTGGAAATACCTAAAATAATGCAAACGTTTGTTTCTGAACACAGGACCCCCCTCAACTATTACTTGGGAATTAAGAAGATTGGCAAGAGAAGAATTTTTAAAACCCCCAAACCCCAAAATCTGAAGTCTTTCTATGAAAATAACATTGGAAGAATATCGCTTTCCATCCATTTCACCATAAGAACTTACTGAAAAAGAGAAGGAGCAGTATTTTATTCAAAATGGGAACCCTATACCTTTACTGATCACACTGCTTGTGTCTTTATGTGGTCTTTATTTCCAAGGATGCTTGTCATTGTTCATCTGTTTTGGTCACCTTCAAATCTTCATGATCCCATTTGGGATTTTCTCAGCAGAGATATTGGAGTGGAAATACTTTACATTTCCTTCTTCAGCTCATTTCAAAGATGAGAAGACTGAGGCAGATGGGATTAAGTGACTTGTTCAGGGTGATACAACTAGTAAGTGCCTAAGGTCAGATTTCAACTCAGGTGTTCCTGAGATCCAGCACTCCCTCTGCAGCACCACCTAGCTGACCCAAAATAGTGCTAGAATAGCAAAGACTAAAAAATAGTAAATACTTACTTCCCGGTAAATACTAGGAAGCCCTGATGTAAACCATCTCATTATAAAATAGATTCTGTCTCCCTATGTCACAAGAGTGACATATGTCAATTTGTAGTGTGTATATGTGTGTATGTGTGTTTAATTCATGTTTTCACTGGTTCCTTTCAGTATACAGTATAAATCAACTCATCTCCCTACTGCTTTCACTGGCTAGCTACCCTTCCCATTGTGTTTCAAAAGAAACTGCTGATAGACGTTGTCTCCCCCATTAAATTGGGAGCTCCCTGAGAGCAAGAGATGATTTTTATTGGACTTTGTTGTGTTTCAGTATGTATGTCTATGTAGCCCCAGTCATTCACATAGTTCCAGGAATACAGTAGGTGCTTAATAAATGCTAATTCACTCACTCAATGACTGATGACCAGGCATGCTCTCACCCTCCCACAACTCTCAATAATTCGTTAGCAGCTGCTGCCCCTGCTGGGAGATAGAGAGAAAAGGGCCTCACTGATAGTCTACCCAATGCAGAAGGAAGATTGTTCTTAACTTGGTTCCATAGAGGGTACTGCATTAGTACTGGGGGTGGAGGACAACAGAGGGGGAATCCAGACCTATCATTTTATAAGTATAGGGAAGTCCAGGTATGAAAATTCTATTCACCATAGTGTACATCAGTAACTCATCCTAAAGTAGTCTTAGATAGTAGTCAAGGACATTGAAAGGTTAAGTAACTTCCCCATGGTCATCATACCTAGTAGGTATCAGAATCAGGATTTGAACCCAGAGGTCTCCCTAATTTCCAGTCTTGCCATCTAACCTTCACTTAACACAGGCAGTATGGCATAGGGTTAGACAGAGACCCGATCTCAGACTTGATCTAAAGCCTTACCTCTAACATACTATCTGTGTGACCCAGCTTAAATCACTTAACCTTTTAGGGCACCAGGTAATTCTCTAACATTATAGAACAGTTGCTGATCTGCTCGAGGAGAGGGAAGTAGGAGAGGAAAAGGAAGGCAGTTCCCTCACTTGTGAATTCTATAAACCAACGGAATCACATATTCAGACCCCAAAGCTCAATATGTACCATCATATGCATACTCAATTTAGAGCCAAGAAAGCTGGATTAAAATCAGAAGTGGCCATTACCTGCCACATAGCCATAGACAAGTGGTTTCACCTCTCTGCAAGTGGAAAAAGGAAGGCTTAAAGAGATCCTCTCTGAGGGATCAGTCAGCTATAATGGTTGTGATTGGGGCTCCTATGCCCTCCCTCCATATAAAATGTAATGTCTCTTGTATCCCTCATGGTGATAAAGAAAGTTGTTAACTCAGGCATTCATTTTATCTCATCATCATAATTATAATATGGATTGACTACAGTACTAAATATTTTGTTTTTGTTTTGTAACAGGTGCAATTCTATCAACACAGTAAATACCTTGTATGGATACTCCACCTACCAAAGGTATTTATTTCAAATGGGTAGAAACCTAAGCCATAAGAAACAAGTAGGTCTATGTGGATAGCTAGGGGGTGCAGTGGATGGAGCACCAGGCCTGGAGTCAGAAAGACTCATCTTTATGAGTTTAAATCTAGCCTCATGTACCTACTAACTGTGTGACCCTTGGCCAATCATTTAACCCTGTTTTCCTCAGTTTCCTCATCTGTAAAATGAACTGGAGAAGGAATAGCAAACCACTCTAGTATCTTTGCCATGAAAGCTCTCAATGAGGCCACAAAGAGTTGGGCACGACTGAAAAATGACTAAGCAAGTCAGTGACCCTGGACCAGTAAGAATTTCATATAGTTCTCCAAAAAATATAAATTAAAGAGCTAGTGTCCATTCGTATTGTTAGAGGAAGTATGCAGAATTAAATAGATCATTCATTCGGTGTAACAAAGAATTAATGGTTTCGATCCTAGTCATTATTGATGATTTTTTTAAAGTCAGACCTTAAAATATACTGCCATAAGAAATCATGATCAGGGCCTAACAGCAAACCAGCATCATTCCTGAGTGTTTCAAAATTGCTCATATACTAGTCAGTTTCATTCGATTGATGAAGTTTGTTTTACAAAAAACATTTAACATTCTTATAAATGAAGTACCGACTGCATATCAGTTCTTTAAATGATAGATGTGTCAGTGCTTATAATATATGATAAGCTCAATAACCACAATTCTGCAATAGCCAAATAGCATTTATTAAGTATTCATATGTGCATACTGCAAGATTTTTTTTAAAAAGTGTTGTTTAATCTAGTTTCAATTTATTTTAATATGCCTAAATGCTATCTAGAAAATTGCTGAAAAGTTGGTAACATAAGTAGGTTGACAGAATGAACAAATCATTGCTTCAATTCAGTACTGATATTGATGATAACTCAATTTATTTAAGACGTTAGTGTTTGCAAAGTGTTTTTACATTGGTAGGATAAATAATTTGATCCTAACAACTCTATGAGAGAAGTACACTGGGTATTAATACCCCCATTTTAGAGAAGAAGAAACTGAGGCTCGGTAAGGTTAAATGGTTTGCCCATGTTTACACAGCTAATAAATATCTGAGAAAGAATTTCAACCTTGATTTCTCAAGAACATTTTCTCACACTGTATTCATTCCAAAGGAGATTAATTAATTTTACCCAATAAAATTCAGACATCTGTGGTACGCAACTGATGAATCAACTGATGTGACTGTTTATCAAACTGGCTATCTGATAGAACATTGCCAGAGTCAAGGATTCAACCAGTGAATCCCTTTTTCACCTCCCTGCTTTGATGCCATGTGAATCAGTCCTGAACCCTTTATGCTCTGTGTTATTTCTCCAACTTCCCAATTTCAGATGTCCACAACCAGCTTTAAACTGATAGAAAAATTCATAATGGGAATACTTTCCTCTTCCATGTTTAAAGGGAAGTTATTTTGTAAATAGGAAATGATAGCATTAATTCACTAACAACTTAGAATATGAAAATGCAGAGAGATTCTATAGCAAATGCACCATCACAATCCTAACACTGGCTTAGTACTGACTATAGACTATGATGGTTTTTGGATATATGTTGGAGAAATAAAAAATGTACAGGGATATTTTTATATGTAAATATAGAAATGGATCAGATAAGATTTATACTTTAAAGTGTAATTATATTCATTGAAACCAAAGCTAAGAGCTGCCACTTGCTTTCAAGGGTCCTTACGACAACAAAAAATGGGATGGCAGTTAAGACAAATTAACAACATATAATAAAAATGCCATAAACACGGAGCATACTTAATAAATCCAATCAAGTCTACAAGTCCAGCAGATAAAAATGATTAATGGCTACTGTCTTTGAAAAGAAAAGAAATATTTTGGACTCAGCTGTTCATCACCACTAATTCCCCTCCTTTACTCTACTCCCTAAATCTAACATATAGATTGAGTGTTCTTTACATAGACAGAGTACCAACTGGAGTGACACTTTCATGTCCTCGTCTGTTTTCCAATGACATTGGGAACGAAGGAAATTATTGTGGTGAAACCCATTTCAGGAAGATGTGGCTTTTTCTATACCTTGATAACTGTTTTCTCAGAGTCAGAACAACAGTCAGTTCAGCAGAGATTAACAAAACAAGGCATGGGGACTCATATTAACAGAGACAAAAAAACAATCTAGAACTTAATGGTGAATGTGACTCACTGGACAACTTTATAATAGATTTCCTGATTCCATAAGATTCTAATTCTTAAAGAGTATGAGATCTAAGGCTACTGACTAATGTGATCCATGCCAAAAAAAAATCTACTGAGGAATATAAATTTTACTGAAAAGAAAAGGAAAAGAATGCCTTTCCAAGGGGATATCTATGGGATCTAATAGATGCCTGGACATCTTCACTGGGAGGTCTACAGGTTTCTGTTGATAAAAAATATCATCTTGACAGTCTGCAGGTCTGAAATAACTTAGCCCATGCCCAGTTAAGACTTTCCAGAAGGAATTGCTATAGCAAGGAGAGTTATCTAAAGTATGGTTTAACATGTTGGGGAATTTTTTCCCCCATGGAAAAAAAAAAACAACTAAGTCATTTAAGTGCACAAACTCTTATGTGTTACTCCCAGGGAAAAAAAAGAAGAAAAAAAAACAAAGGGCTTTCAGAAACATCTCCTATGATAGACGGAATAGAATATGAGTAAATTATAACAATTAAAAACCATTAAAGATAGAATAATTGAGAATAACTGTTTAGGTAACAATGACTTTCTTGAATCTCTCATAACAGAAGATCTATTTTTAATCACTCTTTTTTGCAATAACCTGCATAATTTAAAAATAATTGCAGATTTTTAATTTTTATACATCCGAAAGAGCATAAAGTGAAAACCATAAATTATATACTAACTCCAGCTGTTAAATGTTGGCATTTTGTCTTAAAAAAAAGTTCAAAAATCTGTTTCCTTAAACCAAGGAAATGTGGAAAAAGGCCATCCTGCCAGTGGAAACATTCAACAGCAGAAAGCTCATGCTGTGGTTTCTTGCCGAGGCAGCAAACTCCTCTGAAAGGGAAGTTACTGCCAACTCAAATACTGTTTGCTTTCACACCCAAGAACAAACTGTGTGCATGGGGACGGTTTCCTGAGGGCTCAATGCAGCTGGAGCACACTGAATAAAGGTAACTGTAATGTCAGAGCTACTGTAAACTGGGTCTCATTTTTCTATCAGCAAGTTAGCATCAATGAAAACAATATGATTTTTTCACCTCCCACCAAAAGCCATCATGCCTTATCGACTATAATTTCCACCGCATTTTTCCAAGTCAATAAACCAAGGGACTTTTCAGGAGAAGGGAAAAATGCAATAAGCTCATTGAGTATCATTCTGAGGGCCAGTCAAGCTCAGGTTCACAACTGTGCTAACGAAGAATTTCCATATCTCCAAACAACACTCAACAAGATTTCTCCATAAGCAGGAAATGCAAAGGGAGGGTTCATTGCAACCTTGTAAACTCGAGCCAGAAAGTACTGCCAAAGCAAACAGCATCACTGGTGAGGATTTGCTTTAAAAGAACCTGGTATTTAGCTTTGTGTCTCATTTCCACCATTGGGCGTAAGAAAGTAAGAGTATGCAGCAAAAAAAATTCTATAGGAAAAGGAAAAAAACACAATTCTCTAAATAGCTCAGAGAAAAGTTTATTCAGTGCTATTAGTTCATCTTTCCTTACAAAAAATTAAAATAAAGAGTAGCATTCTTTTCCATTTAGCACATAGTTCTTGCCTCAAGTTAAAACAGCAAAAATATGAAGGATTTGTAGTTTCATTTCCCCATCCTGCTTTGAAATCAAGAGTTAAATTATTGTGCAATACCATGCAGGCAGGAATTCAAGATCCCTCCATCTGAGAAAAACTACATGTTATCAAACCCTGCCTTGCCTTTCCTAGCCAGCTGGCACACCCAGAATCAAACACAGTTAATCATTTTAGGGGAAGGATCCTTTTCAAAGTAGAAAATCATATTGCTTATTCAAAAACTCCTACTCAATATAATTTTCTTTTCTGCACACTAGTGCCTAATACAACACACTAAAATGGCATGAGCACAAAAAATGTATATGAAAGAAATTGTGAATCTGCAAGTGACATCTCTAAATATTATCCAAGTATTATAATATAGTTTACCTAAAGCGAGAATTCACATATTAACAATTCCAGAATGAACCCAGTTGGGTTGAAATACTAAGAGCCAAGTAACTGGCTTCCTGTAGCTTAAAATTAGAAACCTCCTTTTCCCCTCCCGCCCTTTCCCCCCTCCGCACCAAAAAGTTTTATGGTTTACACCCAAGTTTAAAACCTGTCAAACTAAACAAAGATCACCTTTCTTCCTAAATAAAAGAGAGCACGAATTTGGCCAACTACTCCCCAAAGACAAAATCCTAGAGTGAAGGAAAGGGACTTTCTCCATGCCTCCGTGATGATTGATGGTGTGTCCTTTCCTTTCTTTCATCACTCCCTACCTTGTCTGGTCGCTGGTGAAAACCAGGAAGCCACAGACACACACTCTCCAGTCTTTCACTTTTTTCAGGGCACAATTCTCTAAAGCCAGGTTGTTGCCAATGTCCTTGCAACCAATGGTAAACAGGCCACAAGGTTCAAGTTAACTGCAGAGTGTTACTCCACTGAACATCTGGTCATGAATGAACGGATTGCCCACTAACTCTCCGCATTGGGCAGCTGATGAAAAATTCAACATTTTCCTTGTTGGCACAGTTGTTTAGGAGAATTCTCTAGAGCTTTCTGAATTATATTAAGAAAATTTCACTGCAGCAATCTATATCTGTGAGAACAGCTGGTGTTGAAAGGGATCTGCTGCTCTCTCTGTGCTGGGGGACCTCATGTTGGATCACGCTACTTTTACTACATTTGTCCTTGAAAACTTAGCCCTCCGCTCTAAGGTACCAGGAAAATGAATGGTAGCAACGTGAGCTCCCAAATTCTTGATTCCACAAAGCAAAGATCAATTTAGACTGAAAATGTGTTATCCAGCTAATGGTTAATTAACTAAGAGTACTTCACTATTAAGACCCTGTCTCAAAAAAAAAAAAAAATTTAGACGAATGTCTGAATGCTAATCAAAACCATTCTTGGGCTCTAAAACAGATTGGTCCTATCACCACTGCACATTTTGCTAAGATTTTCTTTACAAAATAATAGTACTTTTCACGTAATTAAGATGCAAAGTGTCCAAACATCATTTTACACCACATAATTGACTTAAACTTAGCGAAGTCTTTTGTGAAACCTAAGAGAAGCACAATCAGAACAAAGCAAACGTAATATGTTGTATTATTCTAAACACAATGAAAGGTCATATTGACAAAACTGCTCACTGATACTAAAAAAAGAAATTCTCTAGATGTGTATCATTAGAATTTAAAGAAATTAACTTCTTAATAGATAAATGTTACATATATACACACATATAATTTTTTTTTAAAAAAAGGAAGTGGTAAACTTAAGTCAAGCTAAATTTAGGCTATTATCTATGCAGCATAAATTTCACTTCTGTGTATAAATGCTAACTTGCATATTTCTCCATGGTAACTAAACTATGATTAAAACAACAGCGAAACCAGCCTTTAAAGCCACCTGTTTAACTAGGAGCAACCTAATTTACAAAAATACTTAAACTTTGAAAATTTCATGAGAATCCATATCACGCTTTTCCCAGTAGAAAGCTCACTTTTCCATGAACATATAATTGTAACATACTTGGCCTTGGTTGGTAATCATTCTTTTTTAACTAGTGTAATTTTTTTCTTGTATTGTTCAGGCTAACACAAGTGGTATTTAAGATTATAAAGAATAAGACTCTAATAACCCTTTCTTTAAAGGAAGTTATTTTGCTTCTTTGAAGGGATTAATTTACGTAGAAAGTATCTTCACATTTTACAAAAGGAACAAATGGAAGAAATGAGAAAATTCAAAACTGAAATTCTTATTAGAGATGGGGAGCCACTTTGAAACGAATTTTTTTGTTGTTGAGATATCCTTGTAATTTACTAATGAAGAAATGGACTATTTTTATGGGTGAAATTAAGGAAATAATTATAATATGCACAGGAATAGTAAAAATGTAGGTATAAGCAATATTTTCTTATTTAATTATAAAACATAAAAGGAGACCTGAGTATGAATCATTTTAAACCAAGGAACTGCTTTAGGACTTAATATATACGAAAATCTCTTGATACAGAATCATAGTCATAATAGGTCAGGTTTGGTATGATATACGTGACTCATATTCATGACACATTTACAGAAATGCCTCATATTAAAACTTCATTATAATCCAAAATTGATCCTCATTTCTGTCTCCTGGTTTTTACATGATGTAATGTCTAAGTCCACATTTCAAGCTGTTAAGTAATGGCGACTGCCTAAGACTCATGATAAAAAAAAACTCATAAAATGTCACAATTTGTAATTTCATAAACTCTTGATCCATCTAATCTCACATACATTTACACAATGGATGCTAATTAGATAACAATGGTATTACTTTGATGTCTATAAAAACTGGTGTTAAAACAAAATTCTACTTTTAAAAAAATCTTTCCAAGATGACACAGTCAATCTCCAAGGTCACAGTTAAAATAATGGAAGGCCGCTGCTAATATGTTTTCTAGTAAAACTCAAAAATGATTTCTAAGCATCACATTAAATTTCCCCAAAGTTGGCAATAAAGTCTCAGTAACCCAAGAAAATGCTACTAAGGCATCTTTATACACTGCCAAATTAAAACCACATACCCATACTTCAAAGAGCCATGAGTCTGGCTTGTTGTCCACCTAGCCTTCTATGTCCATCTCAGTCAACTTCAGTGGACCAAAGCAATTCACTCTAACGTCAAGTGGGGACATAGAACATCTGAATAAACCTGGCCCAGAAGCCCTGGAAGAATTTGCATCTTTATTGATTACCTCTCTTTGGAGCAAACTTCTTGACTTTAAATTTAAAAGTGTCTTAAGTCTTACACCCTTCAAAGATTATCTATTGCTGCTTATACATTTTCCTCTGTGATTAATTTTTTTCTTCACTTTCAACCATAAATTTTGCTATTTAAGGGTTCAAGGTAATTTTCAAAGAACGTCTTTAAATATTTAAAATAAGAAAAAAATTGACATTTCTAAGGAACTTAAAAGGTTTACAAATCGCTTTCCTACCAAATCATATTAGTCTGGCAAATTATCCCCATGCCTGGCACTTACTGAATGACTATCTGGGGCGGGGATGAGGGTAAAACAGTTCATCTATGTGGTTTCATCTATATTGGAATCTTCTAGGAAAGAAATTCCTCTTTCCTTTCTCTTTCCCCTACCCAGGCTGCCCCCATTGAAAATCAGCAAGTGCTCTACAATTCAGAGCCTTAGATACTGTCTTAGGCTACTGGGAGGTAAAGCTGATTGCTCCAAGACCCCAGAGCCAATATAGGTCAGAGGGGAGTTCTGAACCTAGGTTCTCCTAACTGTAAAATGGGCTCTCTATCCACCCCATCCCATGCTGTTCTCAGGCCTATGTTACATGTCTTCTGGCTCTTTCCACTACACTGTTGCTACCTGTTCTTTTTAAAAAGTCTTTTTACCTTTTGGTCCTGAGTAGACTGCCACATGGTTCAATTAGAGTTATCCTGAACTCCCTTCTTTCATTCATCTAGCCCTTCTGTATAGCTTCTTCCCCCTCACTCGTCTGACCACCATGTCCAAGCTCTCTCTCCCACCAATGTTCTAGTTACTCTATGTCTTTTATTCTAAATGACTTCCTCAAATTTTGGAAGACAATCCAGTAAAACAAATGAAGTACTTGATTTTAAGAATGCTTTAACATTAATAAATGATTCAAACATGGAAGAAAACCAATTAAACAGGGATAACACAGTTTTGTTTTTTTAATCTGATTTAAAGTTTATGGCTAGACCAGAAAGAATCTATTTGAAGGACATTATTGTTTTTGAAGATAAAAGATGATCACTTCTTTGGGGTAAAAGTAATCCAAACTAGTGTGACATTTCTCTGAGGCAGTGTTGGATCTACTTTATTCTGCTGTAGCAGGAGTTTCTGAGTAGCTCACTAAGACAACAGTAATGGGCTACTGGCCTGGAATCTTGTTCTTGTCTGTGCTTGCCTCAGAAATGGCAAAATCAAAGACAAGTCTTGCTTGAGAATCAGCAGCCCAGCAAAGGGGCAAAGGTCTTATTGAGGAAGCAAAATATGGCATCATTTTCACATACCAACATAAGATCTGATGGAAAGGAATCTCAAATTCTAAAAGCAGCCTTATTCAAGGATAAGATTTTTTTAGCACCAAGTATGATTCCATTAAATGATATGTTATATATGTATAAGAGATACATTTTTAAACCTAAACATTCATTTTAGAGGGACTTCTCTCAAAACCATTCTGATAGGATGTAGGAGACCAGAGATTTCACTGGCTAGGTATTTGTTCTAACATCCCAAATATGACTGGAGTGTGATTGGTTCATGTATCGTAATTAACCATCAGAGATTCTTTGGAGGAATAAGATAAACATGGTCTCTTTTTTAAAAAAATCTTTTATGAAAGTAATGACATTTGATAATAAAATAAAATTAATATTTATAAAATATATTCATGATTTTGCTATCAAACATAATAAATTAACTTTCTATTTTAATTTGATTCATATATAAGATTCATCAATTGAAAAATTAAAGCAATTGTGTGAATAATAAGGGCTCCATTCCCCGTCTCCCTAAAGACTTTCTATCCAGGTGTGAATTAGCTTATACCTTTCATATACACCCATTTTTTTATTTAAATGACTAATATGAAATAGACTCCAAGATTCTCTAAGGCCGGCTAATGTTCAGTGTTATGGATAAAAGGACTCTATCACATGACTTTCTTTATTCACAGCATCCAATTCTTATTTCTTACCTTAAGAGGACTATCTTCCTATTACCTGTTTATCTGTTGACCAAGCTTGCTGACATTTCCCCCAAATGACTAACTAATGTCATTCCAGTCATTACTGACTCTTGAGTACTCCTTTTTGTGATTTTCTTGGTAAAGCTACTAAAGTGGCTTGCCATTTCCTTCTCCAGCTCATTTTCCAGATGAGGAACTGAGGCAAACAGGGTTAAGTGACTTTCCCAGGGTCACACAACTAATAAGTATCTGAGGCTGGATTTGAACTCATGAGAATGAGTCTTCCTGATTTCAAGCCCAGTGCTCTATCTACTGTGCCACCTTGATGCTCTATGTATCCTCCGGCAAGGAATTAGGCTTTGCTTTGTATTATCTTATAACTGATCTGTTCCTCCTTTCTCTCAGAACCCACCATAACTCCCCTTGGCTTCAAATCCTGGGTACCTACCTGTCCAACCTTCCATCCAATGCTGCATTGTGAAATGTAGCTGCAGACCCATACCCCATCCCTATCTATCAGTAATCATTAATTCATTTGCTGGGGTATAGATCTGGTTATACATTTAGCTTGAAACTAAATGCAGGAAAAAAACAACAACAACATTCCCAGGATTATTCCCTCACATCCTATTAGCTAATAATAGTTATGCCATTTCAATATTGATTATAAAGAGATAAAATATCATGAATAATTCTGATTGTGAGCACACAAGAAATACACTGTGCTAAGAACTGATTCTGATCCATTTTTCTTGAATGTGAAGTAGGAAAAAGGTTTGGTGAAGTTTTTAGAAAATACACATAAGAAATAGCTAAACACTGCTGGGAATCAGATAAGGGTTATGATGTGCAGAGTTTACTTAAATCCACTCAATTTTAAGTAACTATTCATCAAAAGAAGTTGAAATGAGGAAGACTACCTCAAGCTGCCTCATTGTTAGAATGAAATGAGCAGAGAATTTCAGCTTAGGTTTCATCCCAGTCACTATAATTCCTGATTGCTTTTAATTGATTGAAACCTAGGAGTTTTGTTTTGTTTTAATCAAAAAGAAGGGTATGCCTATTGTGGCCCTGAAAACGAGTCCAACAACTTTAATAGGACAAGAAAAGGGGGAAAAAACCAGGCATACACGAGGCAATAATTAATAATACTTATATACCCCCAAACTATAACTCAAGTAATCTGCAGCAATTCAGCTATGAACAGACCAAAAGCAATATAATTGAGAATGAGTATAAATAAAGTGAAAACTCAAATTGTTTTTGATAAATTACTAATGATTACAAAAACAGAAATAAAGCACTGTTTTTTATTTCCTTGAAATCTTGCACTTTATGATATTTCTCTGCTATTAATAGAGATTAGTTATCTAATACATATTATTATATATTGTTTAATTTTATACAAAGGTATCCAAGTAGGAAGGCACGTCTTTTTAAACTTTAATTCTCATTGTGACTCCATCTGATACAACCTTCTCAGTCGATGTTATCTACTCATAGCTAATGGAATTATGGGGAGAGCAATTAGGAAACGAATGGTATTTCAAAGAAACCCCCCCATTGCTCACACTCTAACTTTATACTACATTTTGGGCTCTAGAAAAGTTGTGAATAAACACTTATAGTTTGGGAAGATTACATTGAAGTTATTCAGAGGTAATATCTTGAATACAAATATCTGGGCTTTTAAAAAGTAGTTTCACACCTAACACACTGTGTGACTTTGGGCGAGTCACTTAAATCCAATTGCCTTGCCTTCCCTCTACCCACCCCCCCAAAAGAAAAGCAGTTTCACCATATGAGTACTGAAATATTAAATATCAACCATCAGCCCGAAGGAGTTAAGACTGAAGAAAACATAAGAGTAAGAAGAATGTACGTCTTCTAATTCCTTTTTTTCTTTTTTTTTTTTTTTTAAAGATGAATGCTCCAGGTAGCTTTGCCAGGTCACCCTTAAGTACCATAGACCTTTTCTTTCAGACTTGCAGTAATTCCACCTCTTAGAAAGTAAGCTTCTTGAGGGTAGGGCTAGTCCCTGTTTTTTATTTGTATCTTAGCATTCCCTTTACACACAGCAACCACTTAAAATTTCCTCATTCATTCACCTTCCATTCATTCATATGTCTACATTTACCTTTACAAGTAAAATTCCTCCTAAAAGTACAGACTGACACGTCACTCTCCACAATCTAAACCTAACATTTTCTACTCAGAGAAAGTCACCCAAAAAGATAAAGACTTTTTTTTCTTTTTCCTCCAAGACCCTGATAACCCTTTCACAGAAGAACTCTTAGCTTCTATCACTTCAGGGTCTTAATATTATTTTAACAGAGCTTTGTGTGTGCAAATAATACTAAAACCAGAAATTGTGCTCCTTTCCTCGGAAGCAGCCATCTAATCTAATTGTATATATGTCAAGTCTATGTGTGCAATATGTATGTCAACAGTGCTTAAGTAATATCTTGTCTCCACTTGCTTTTGATTTCTTTGAATTCTCATATTAACCTTTCTCTTTCTAGCACTGGGATTTTCCCTCCTCAAAACTCGAAATGCTCATGAGTTATTTGAGTTTTCTGCTAAAATGCAGCAAGTGAGTTGAATATATCCATCATCCTCCATCCTATCATTTTTCTTTAAACATCTATTTTCTGGGGATAAGCTAACTATCTTCCCCTGCTTAAATTCCAAGGTAAGAAGTGTACACAATAAAACATGTAGTTGATTTGTCATGCCCCGATGAGCAACTATGTCAGTCACCCCAAGAACCACTGAGTGTGGTGTACAGAACTCCTCATTCCTATTTCCATCACTCAATTGAGTCTTGTGTAGAAAAGCTTTTAACCACCACATCTGGTCTTTAATAAATCACGGCACTTTGTCTTCCTGCCAAAACTCCTCCTTTATCTAACTTACATCTTCATGATGAGATAGGAAATCACACATTATGGTGGTGACAAACAATTGTAATTATGTCATTAGTAGCCATTTAGTCTACAAAGGTTCTCAAAAAGGAAATATAATGCACAATGAGAAATATAGGATAATACATTGATCACAGCTCTAATCCGCTTTTACTTCATGAGTGTAAAAAGCTGGCATAATTCGTGGGCACAGCAGGCAGTAATAGTACACCACTTTGTGAACTGTGAAGCTATTTTATTCCCCTATCTACTTAAAAAATAAAAAAGCATTTAAAAGCTTGATTTAGACATAAAAGTTATTTATGATGCTTCACTGATTATAATATTTATTTTTTCAACTTTTTGTCGAAGTGACTCTTTTTGTGCTCAGAAAGAAAATGCCAGATGTGTGAATTTGGTTATTATATGATTGATGCCTATAAAGTAAAAAAAGACCACAGTGGGCTATGTTCTTTCTCTAGTTCTCCAATCATGAAGAAGAAACTGCAGAATAGGTAGGGATTTAAGAAAATGTGTCATTTATCATGAGCCCTCTGCCCCCTGCAGTTTGGAAATAAGGAAACACAGTATGATTCACATCAATGTGAATAGTTGTGTGTTTATGAACTCTCTAAAAACCATGAATTTTTCTAAGATGAATAAAAATCAAATGACCTAAGCCAGAATTTAGGAAGACTATATCAACATAGACCTGCAGCACCACTGGATAACCAATCTCAAAACTAGAGAAGGAAAAGACCAAAAAAATGTTATGAACAAGTAGATGACAGGTATAGAAGACAATGTAAATTCCCTCTTATTACCATAGCTTAACTTCTGAAACATTTTGGACTAAAAAGTGTAAATGAAATTATTTGTGGAATGTGATTGATTTTTTTGGTATAAAATTATTTTACAGAGAGATCCAATCAACCACTTTACATCATACAGAACCCAAAATCTGGAATTCTATTCTGAAATCTCAAAATGGAAAGTTTTCAAAGGAGGTGTTTGTGTTTTCCCAACCACCTCAATTCATTAGTCACAAGCCAATTAAAGCAGTGAAGAGAGGAGGTCAGAGTGTGATATCAAATGTACTATTAATACACAAGAATTTCAAATAATGGTACTTGGAAAATAGGACTTTTGCTAATAACATCTTCTCAACCCTAAATATTTTAGTAGGAATTATCTAGTGAGCAATCCCTTTAGTCATTTTCTTGTTTGGAAAAGAAATGAAGAAAATTGAGAATAGAAGACAGAAACAAAAAGAAATATGAGGTTGAGAACATTGTGAGTTATATAATCATTAATCAATCTCACAATGTAGCTATGAAACAACTGATTTGTATGAATATGGTGTGATAGGATATTTGAATATTTTAATGAAATGCAATAAAAATTAAACAATCAGCATATTTTGACTGTGAATTGGACAAGGCAATTACAAAGTACTAACTATCTGCTGTTAAGTTAATTTATGAATTTACCTAGTTTCAAATTTGATCTTAACTAAACTTAATAACCAAGATCTTAACAATCTTAATAAAGAATAAGATAAATTACTGTATCAGACAATTTGTTTAAAAAATAAACTTATGATCTTATTATACCAGAAGTGATCAGTCTGAATATTTAACAGAAGTCCTATTCCTCTTAGATTTTTAGATTTAAAATAGGAATATTCAAAAATTTTGGAAACACCTTCATTTCCAACTTTTTCTGGGAGGAACTTATTGGAAAAGATCATTTCAAATAGAAAGATACTTCAAATAGAAAGAACTCAATGGAACACATACAGAAATAAAAAGTACTAGGCCACTGGGGAGAAAATGCAGTATTAGAAGAAAATAGGCTTGATCTTCTGATAATGTCATTTGGAGATCAATTCCTTCCAATGTGAACATCAACAGTGACAATTTGAGAATATCAACAAGATCTTAGACTCTAGCTGCCTCTCTATTTGCCTAAGACAGAAATCTGACTTACCATAAAATTGTCCTCCTTTATAAACTTCCTGGTTTTTTGCAATAGACCGCTGAAATAGACAATAAACACCAAACCTCTCTGCAACACATATTCTCTTCCCATCCTACAGTCTCTAGATGACAGATAAAGAAGAATGATACAAATGGAGTGCCCTAGACAGCTGCCATGGGAGCAGCTATCAGTTAGTGGAGTCTGCCTTCCTCGTATCAACTGAGAAATATTTGTTCTCCAAAAAGCTGCCAGGTCAACCATCAAAAAGATCTTCAAATCACAAATCAGAACGAAAAGTATAGAAATCACAACATTTTATTACACAAAGTGACCTGAAAAATCAAGCCCAAGCCTCTCTTACTTACAAAGAGGAGTCTCAGGATGTGTGGCTTGCCCTAGGTAACTGCTATTAATTACTCTAAGCAGGAGAGGAACAAAGAACATCAGCATAAATAACTGAGAAACAACATAGTTCATGAAATTGTTCATTTATTTCCCTCATTTCTGACACTAATTATGTTGAGAAATTTTTTAAACTGTTCTCCAAAAAAATTCATCTTATGGTTAGATTTCCCTGTTAAATTCACGATTGATTAATTATACAGACAGCTCTCCATATCAGACAATAATTCTAATGCTTTTCTTTTGCTGATAGTCCTACTTTTCTTGATTATATAGATGGTGCCTTCCATTTTCACAATTTTTTAAAAATTTCATTTGAAAAATTTATGGTATTATTAAGATACATATCATTTTCCTCATTTTCAGCACTGGCACCCAGAAAAACCTTTGGGGCCCTCCTCTCATCATTGGCAATGCTTTTTTTATGACCACCATTTTCAAAAGGGCCCCAGCCATACTTTGTCTCACTCATGCCTGGTCTCTCCAGAATTCTCTTCCTTCTCTTCACCTGCCACATCCCTCAGCCTAGTCCCAAATGCACAAATACTCTTCCTCTCTCTACCTTTTATTTCCCCCCTTTTGAACCCAAGCATTTAGTGCCATAATTAGTACATAGTAAGTGCTTAAAAATATTCTCTATCATCTATCACCTATCTATCTTTCTATCAAAGAGAACACTGGTTGTGATACCAAAGTACTTGTACCACTTAGAAATTGAAAAGTTTGGAGAATGGAGCCAAGATGGTTGTCAACAAGCAGCAACTCAGCTGAATTCTTCAAACATTCCTCTCCAAACAACTTTACAATAACTCTTCACATCAAATTTTGGAGTCGCAGAACCAACATAAGGTCAGAGTGAGATATTTTTCCACCCTAAGACAACTTAGAAGGTTGTTAGAAGAGGTCTGTGATATGGGTTGAAGCCAGCGAAGAGTCCAGAAGCACCACCAGTGGTGGGTCTTGAAGATAGCTGTGATACCAAAAGCAGCAGTTTAGGAGCTCTTAGCCCAGAGATGGCAAGGAGGTCAGACAAATGGTAAGGATGAAATGATAGGGGTCCCTTTGGTAGCACTAGGTATGGCTGGTAGAAATTGGCAACCCCATTGCCTATAAGCAGTTCTAGGTCACAGTTCCAAGGCAGAAAGGAATATTTATGTTCATTCACAAGGGAAAACAGCTCCTGGTTGTGATTATAGGAGCAGTAACATTTGTGGCTACAGGAAAGCAGGGGACTTGGTCACAGTTCCAGGTCAAAGAGGATCACTAGCACTTGTAGCTGCAGAAGAGCAGTGGCCCTTCCTTGGTTAAAAATAAAGATAAGACACCACAACTCTCCCTGGATCACACCATTGGAAGCACCAGTAACTTGCAGACCTCCAGAACTAGCTTTGAAAACAGAAACACAAAAAGCCAGGAACTTGAAACAGGGTGCAAACAACAAAGAACTTGATCATAAAAAGGCTACCAGTTGCCAGAGAACACCAAGGCATGAATTCAGAAGAAGAAAACCATTTGAAAATAGCTACAAACAAAGCCTCAAAGAAAAAAATGCTAATTATACAGAACCCAATAAGAATTCCTAAAAGAGGGGTTTGGTTTTGCAGTTTTTTAAAGATAAGAATAATGGAGGGAATTGTGAAAACAAATGAGAGTAATGCAAGAAAATTATGAAAAGAAAAATTAATGGCTTAATAAAAGAGGAATAAAAAATACTGAAGAGAATCACACCTTAAGAAAACAGAACTGGCTTAAGGCTAAAAGAGGCAAAAAAAAAAAATCAAGGAAGAAACTTTAAAAAGAGTTATAAGAATTCAGTGAAGAAAAGAATTCCTTAAGCAGCAGAACTGGCCAAATGGGGGAAAATGGTAGAAAAACTTAATGAAGAAAATAATTCCTTAAAAATTAGAATTGGTTGGAACTATGCCAACTATTGGTTGGCTATAAAACTGTGCATGCCCTTTCATCCAGCAATACCACTACTAGCTATGTATCCCAAAGAGATCATAAAAAAAAGTAAAAGGACTCACATGTACAAAAATATTTATAGCAGCTCTTTTTGTGGTGGAAAAGAATTGGAAATGGAGAGGGTGCCCATCTAATGGCCGAACACGTTGTGGTATATGAATATAATGGAATGCTACTACTCTATAAGAAATTATTAGCTGGCAGACTGAATAAAAAAACCTGGAAAGACTTTCATGAACTGATGCTGAGTGAAGTGAACAGAACCAGGACAACACATACACAATAACAAAACCATTGTGTGATGATCAACTACAACAGACATAGCTCTTGTCAGCAATACAACAATCCAAGACAATTCAAAAAAACCTGTGATAAAAAATGCTATCCACATTCAGAGAAAGAACTATGGAGTCTGAATGCTTATAGAAGCATACTAATTTCAATTTTTTGTTGTTTTTTTTTGTTTTTTTCTTTCTCCTGTTTTTTCCCCATTTATTCTGCTTCTTATTTTACAATATGACTAACAAGGACATATGTTCAACAGGACTGTACGTGTATAACCTCTATCAGATTGTTTGCTGGCTTGCTGAAGGGGGAGGGAAAGGAGAAAGAGAAAATTTTGGAACTCAAAAATGTACAAAGATGAATAGTTAAAACTATAAAAAACAAAATACTATTAAGAAAAAAAGAAAAAAACTTTGAATTGGGCAAGTGAAAATTAATGATTCTATGAGACATCAAGAAACAATAAAAGTCAAAAGAATGAAATAACAGAAGAAAATGTGAAATATCTCATCAGAAGAACTTCTTTGAAAAACATGTTAAAGGGGCATAATTTAAAAATTATTAGACTATCTGAAAACCATGATCAAAGAAAGAGCCTAAACACTGTATTTCAAGAAATTATCAAGGAAAACTGCTGCAATGTCTTAGATCAAGAGGGTAAAATAGAAATTGAAAGAATCTAACAATCTCTGGAAAGAAATTCCAAAATGAAAACTCCTTGGAACATTAGACAAATTCCAGAGCTCCCAAAACAATCAGAAAATACTCTAAGCAAACAGAAAGAAACCTCTCAAAGATCATCAAGCCACAGCCAGCATCATGCAAGATTTAGCAGTTTCTACATTAAAGGAGTGGAAGGTTTGGGCTTGCATTCCATAAGGCAAAGGAGCTAGAATTACAACCAAGAAAAACTAGCCCAGCAAAACTGAGTACAATCTTTCAGACCAAAATAATGGATATTTAATGAAAGAGAGGACTTGTAAGTATTCCTGATGAAAAAAACAGAGCTGAATAGAACATCTGAATTCAAGCACAAGATTCAAGAGAAGCATAAAAAAGATAAACATGAAAGAGAAAATGGAGAAGGGGGAAGTGTGACAGGGAGTCCTTGAACCTCATTCTCATTTCAGTTGGTTCAAAGAGGGAAGCGCGCGCACACACACACACACACACACACACACACACACACACACAAACATTCAGTTGGGTACCAGAAATGTTTTACTCAATAGGGTGGCCAAGGTATAAGGTGGAGGGAAAGAATTTGGAATTCAAAATTTAAAAAGAAAAGAATATAAAAAATATATAATAAATTTAAAATGGGGAGGGGGCATTGAAAATGTTGATTAGTAACTACATCATCAATTGGGAAGCTGGCTGAACATGGCAAAACAACTACAGCCTTGCTATTTCATCCCTATTGACTCAACCAAAGATATTCTCATTTAGAAATTCACTCTTGCTCCTTAATTCTGTACATTCCCCAAGTGAAAATAATATGTAAATTTAAAATGAAATTTCCACCTGTGGAGGATTTACAGGAAAACACTGATCAGCATTACATAGGATTAGAAGTGGAGACATAGATTGATAAAAATTTATATTATTGAAAGTGTGGGTATTAAAAAATTCATCATGTAGGATTATAAATAAGTATATGTACATTATATTGTATTTTATACATCATACTGTATTAGTATTATTATTGTATTATTGTAATATAACTATTCTAAGGTAGATAGATATTGATATGATCATATCACATCATAGTAGCTTCCTGTGCAAGGTACAGATAATCATCACCCTCGAAATTTACTGATTGGGCTTCATCCACTATGAGCTGGTTGACTCAGTAGGGCAAATGTTGTAAAAAGAGAAACCATTTGTGATGACGATAATAAAAACAATGCAGCACTTATATAGTTATTTAAAGTTTGTAAAGTGCTTTATAAATATTATCTCATTTGATTCTTACAACTCTGGAAGGTAGGATGTTATCCCCATTTCACAGATGAGGAAAATGAGGAAAACAGAATGTAATGAGTTGCCCAAGGTCACACAGTGTTTTGAGGTAGGACCTGAACTCAGGTCTTCCTGATCCAAGTCCAGTGCTTTATGTTTTGCTCTACCTAGCTGCCTCTATGTGATGACTGGTAAAAAAAAATTCCATAGAACCTTTTATCCTTTATCCTTTCCTTCAGAGAGCTTCTAGGAGTGCAGTAAAAATAAAAGAAACATTGGATGGACAGAAGAACGTGGAGTATTCCCACACGCCAAGAGTTGCTGGTTACTCCCTTCACATGCTGCTGGCACTAGTCCATATGGCTAAAAAGAGAGTACCTGGGGCAGCTAGGTGGCAAAGTGGATAGAACACTGACATTAGAGTCAGGAGGACCCAAGTTCACATCCGGCCAAAGATACTTAATAGCTGTGTGACCCTAAGTAAGTCACAACCCCAAATGCATCCAGAGAGAGAGAGAGAGAGAGAGAGAGAGAGAGAGAGAGAGAGAGAGAGAGAGAGGGCAGAGTTTTTGGACAATGTTCCTCTTCCCTCTGTGTGTCTTGGCACTGGTTATTAACAAAATACCTAGAACATTCTTCTGCCTCCTAGAATCCCTGGCTTCCTTCAAATCTCGGCCCAAACCCCACCTCCTACCAGGAGCCTTGCCCCAGTATTCTCAATCTGCTTGTGCTTTCTGCTCAAAACTGACCTATCTTCTCAACATGAATCTTGCATATACCCATTTATGTATGCTGTCTCTGCTGTTGGAAGACAACCTCTTTGATGTCAAGGGTTATTTTTGCTTCTCTTTGGATTATAACATTTACCACAGTGGTACGTGATGAGACCTAGTAAGTTCATGTTGATTCATTAACTGTAGCTCTGATGGAAGAGGCTTTCTTGTATAGCAACTCCAAGTCAGTTTTCCTTGTCTGTACCATGTACACTCTTAAGAGTAGCATCATAACGTTGGATGTCTCTAGGATGAAAACAAATGGAACTAACAAGAAAGTCCAAGCATACACTAACTAGCAACCTCAGGGGCTCTTTCTTTTCAAGGGAGAATCAAATTAAAGGGTGATGCTAACATTGGGGGAAACCTTGGAGATACAGTTTAACCTAAATAGTCTTTTTTCAATTTCTTACTTCTTATCATGGTAATAAAATATAGATGTCGAAAGGAGTGGTGAAATTATTTAGTGCAACCCCCTCTTATAGATTAGGAAACTGAGGCCCAGAGAGGTGAGGTAAGATATATTTCACACAGGAAATATAAAGCAAAGTTAGAATTTAACCTCAGGTCCTCTGACTCAAAATTCAGTTTCATTGGGACATACATACATTCTGACTTCAGAAAGACTAGACCAAGTTTCTAAAACCATTTTACAAAAGCCATTAAGTATAAAAAACCCACCCTGAAACATAATTGCCATTATGCCACACTGTTCTTGGAAATAGACTCCCATCTATCCCACTTCTCCACTCAAAGTGGAGGAAAAAATTAGCTGACTGATTTGGTTCCAGTTTTATCAAATTCAGTTCTATCCAATTTAGGTATTTTTGTTTGTTTTGTTTTTGTTTTTTTGTTTGTCTGCTTGCTTTTTGTTTCATTTTTACTCTGCCCAGAAGTGTTTCTGCAGAAGACAACTTGGTCCACTTTGAGTCAGGTCATCTTTGATGTCCAATCATGGAGACTGGATGAGCAGTAGGAGAGACGCTGTGACTCCATTTCTATCCTATTTATTCTGCCTTTCATACAGAAGCTTCCTTAGGACGAAGTCCTATTTTTCCTGGTAATCAACTCTCTAAAGAGATATGGCTGGAAGAAAAAAAATTAATGTTAAACAAAATAAAAAATGTTTTAAATGGTGTGATATAAAGTTGAAAATGATGATTCATAAGGAAAAAGTAAACTTACTCTACAATTTAATAAGTGGTACCATGAGAGATGACTGATACAATTTGACTATTCTTTTTCAGCCATGATAAACCAAGACCTACTACTAATATTTTTAGGGCAACTTTAATTTTTGATGGTGATCTAAAGAAAATTACATGAGCTGAAAGGGATACCTACACAGGTACCCAAGTGCCTAGGGGCTACTAGAGAAGAGATAATAAAAACCAGAAAGACATCACTTGATAATGGGCCTAAGACTTTTCACCTTTCTTCAGTTTCATTGGGACATATGTACATTCTGACTTCAGAAAGACTAGACCAAGTTTCTAAGACCATTTACAAAAGCCATTAAGTACAAAAAAACCACCCTGAAACATAATTGTTGACTTAAAATATGCAGGTAAAGTCATGGTAAATAACAATAATTTGTGTGCAATATTGTTTCCTGGAGCATTTCACAGAAATCCAGCATACAATTTTCAGGAAAGTGCAGGCAAATTAATTGTATACTTTCACCTTTTATTCTTAAGTCACACATGAGAAGAAGAATAACGTTTTACCCCACGTAGAGTAGTTCAGGTGCAGCCAGCAGTTTTGAAAGAACCCTAATCAATAATATCACCTGAACCTGAGATTAGATTAAATGGGAGACAAAGGAGGGATAAGGGGTATATGCTTTAAGAGTCATTGTCCTGGGACCAATTGTTTTCTTTTCCCAAGAGGCTGTCAAAAAGGCTGTTCAGCAGGAGCAGCCCAGAATACGTCATCTAGGTGGAGATGCCAGTCACCAGTGTTCTGGCAAAGAGGGCCAAGGGTGCCTTTCACAAATATGGCATTCCCCGCCCCCCATCAGGAAATCCTTCATTTTTCTGATGCCACTTTTGGAGCCCAAGCTTGGAATGAACAAGAGGGAAATCACATATCTTCCCTTAAGTCTACAAGGTTCTTTGCAGTCTGAGACAAGAAGCACAACCTATCTCCCTTAGTCATTGCCTTAGGAGCTATGTATCAAGAGTTCTTGCAGGCTTTCTGAAGGGAGTCTAACCCTGGATGGCTCCCATGTTGATGTTGGTCTCATGTCTTGTTTTCTCATCCTGTTCTTCAAGCTTCACAAGTCAGAGTCTAATCCTCCCCCACCCCTTCCCCATTTTCAGACTACTGTGGGTTTTTTACATGTAATTTTTTTTCCTTAGGACAAATAAAAGAAAAGGGGAAAGGGGAGGGGAGGAGAGGAAAATGAGCATTTATGAAATGCCTACTATGTAACAGGTACCATGCTAAGGGCTTTACAAATCAATCTAACATGCATTGCAATATCCCAGTGTAGAGAGGGTTGGAAGTTAAATCTAAAGACAATATAATATCCTCATTCTGCTCTTCAGTTAGTGAAATTACATACCTCCCCTACTGCATGACACATGTCAACATGGATATCATTTTTAAAGGGCTTAAAAGTAATGTCCTTTAGCTTGCTGCTTCATTCCTGGTGGTCACCAAAATGACAACTTGTTTTCAATAGAATGTCTTGGGTTTAGTGTTTTTTTTTTATGAAGGGGGGGAGTAATTTATAGAAAATCATGTTTCTAATACTTAAAAAGACTAAAATAGTTTCATCCCTTCATAACCTGTCATCATGTATGTTATTCTAAAATTAAACACATATGGTCCAAACCAGAGCTCCGTTATGTACCATATTATGCAATTATCTTTTCAATTTATTACTCCTCAAAATAGAAAAAGATTAGCCTGTGTTTCTTAAGACTGGGTAAACATATGGCCCAAGGATCCAGAGATGACATGCTATCTTTAAAAGGAGTTCCAAGACTAAACAACATACAATACTCTTTTTTGTACGGCCATATGTGGTATCAGGGCTCTGATATACAGTCGATCCGTATATATCTTTTTGCTTCCTGGCCATATCTTTGATACAGTGAAATGCTCCTGCTGTCAGACCATAAACGGCCCAGAAATTGCTACAAAAATCTACATCCCGGCATTTCCCATTAGCGTTACTGCTCTCCAGCACTGTTTAATCCATAAGGAAAAGGTTCACAGTTATCTGGATGCTCCAACAAGAATTATCTGTGTCACTACAATTCAAATGCTTTGTTCCAGGCTTCCCACAGTAGCTTGGGCACATCCCATTCTTCCCATTACCCAGTGATTTCAGGGCCTCCTTTGAGAACCTCAGCTTGATCACCATCCTCATCTTCCTGTCAGGAAGTAGAAACAGGGAAGCACCGGGTCCCTTCCCCACAACTCCATTAAGTATTATTATAGTGGCTCCCAGCAGTGCACAGGGTAGTGAGGGGTCTGACAATGATCCCATTATAAAAACCTTTCTTCAAGGGGTTGAGCAACTTGGTTATTTTAATTTGTAACCAGTGAATTTTTTATATTATTTCATACAAAGCTGCCAACCAAAAAGAAATGTTGCAGAAACAATGGAAACTGGAATTTGTTTAATTGTTTGTTTCTGAGTAAAGAATATCATAAATAAATTCTAGGTCCTGCTGCTTTTATTCTTTTGCTAGACAGAAAACCATATCCTAAGGAAAGATGATGTAAGTTAAAAACTAGTAACTTGGCTTACATAAAATAGTTCCCATTCACAAGGTCATTAACGTAAACTCAGAGAAATGAACATCTAAGGTCAGGGGCTGTTATAGATCTGTATGGCTGTCTGTGAAGCCTAATAATACAGCAACACTGTAATACTGATGGTTGTCTACATTCATAATTGAAGAAAAGGCTCAATTTCAGTTATAGGTGAATTGAAAACAAAGATGTGATCCCCCAACCTAACTTCATGAATCTCCTGACACTGACCTGAGGTTAAGAACAAACATCATATACAGAACCATAGATTTCAAAGGACCATGTTTTGGAGAATTTACTTCCTAATGGATAACCTAACTAATACCCTATCATCATTTTCTAGGATTTTACAGGGTTTTTCTTTCTAATGCCATAATATGGCTAATGAGGAACCTTTCAGACAAAACACTAAGATAACTAACAGTTTTTTTGTTTTTTTTTTTAAAGAGGGCAATTGGGGTTAAGTGACTTGTCCAAAGTCGCAGGGCTAGTAAGTGTGTTAAGTGTCTGAGGCAGAATTTGAACTCAGGTCCTCCTGACTCCAGGGCCAGTGCTCTATTCACTGCGCCACCTAGCCACCCCAACAGGTTTTTTTGTTTTGTTTTGCTTTTTGGAGGGGGGAGGGCAGGGTAATGGGGGTTAAGTGACACGCCCAAGATCACACAGCTAGTAAGTGTTGGATTTGAACTCAGGTGGTCCTTGAAGCCCTATATAAGTACTAGTTGTTATTAATTATTATACTATTATATATTATTATGTTATATCATATTATATTATATATATTGAATGATGGATTGAATTAGTTTAACTAGGGATTTATCTATTTATGATTTATATCATTTATTCATATTATTTCTAATTTAAGCCACATTACCTTTGGTGCACAAAGTCCTTTTTTTTGCAACAACCTTGTGAATCTTATTCCCATTTTTCCTATGATAAAAATGAAGCTCAAAGGTTAAATGAACTGCTTAGGATGAGACACCTGATAAAAGTCAGAGCCACAGTATCAGCTGTGGTTTTCTGACTCTAAACTCTTCCCATTAATGGTACCTCTATCAGTAGGCCAATACAAGCTAACAACTTTGTCGAGATCACGATAAAAATTTGATAAACTATTTTCTTTATTTTATTTTTGAGGCTTTATGTAAAGAGCACTAAACATCAAATTTTAAAACGTGACTTTTGTTTCTGACACTGCTAATTAGCTGAATGACTTTGGGCAAGTCATTTGCCTAATTTGAGTGTGTTTCCTCACTAATAAAATGAGAAGTTTGTACTGCACATCAAAGTTCCACTCCATTTCTTTTCTATTTTTTTCAAATCAAAATAACCAATGGTTTAACTACTTTATAGTTTATTTTTTTCATAAAACCAGCTCTCAGATTTATTTATCAGCAGTACAGCAGAGATAGAATTCTGGACCTGAAGTCAGGAAGAATTGATTTAAAATCCAATATCAGACACTTACCAGCTCTGTGACCCTGAACAAGTCACTTAACCTTTTTTGTCTCAGTTTCCTCATCTGTAAAAATGAGCTGGACAGGGAAATGGCAAAATCACTCCAGTGTCTTTGCCAAGAAAATCCCAAATGGGGTCACATCAGTAAGATATGATTGAAATGACTGAACAACAACAAAGTTATATTCAT
Organism: Gymnobelideus leadbeateri; assembly: GCA_011680675.1. Taxonomy (NCBI): domain Eukaryota; kingdom Metazoa; phylum Chordata; class Mammalia; order Diprotodontia; family Petauridae; genus Gymnobelideus; species Gymnobelideus leadbeateri. The sequence continues at coordinate 30,100 of WOXC01006111.1, read as the reverse complement.
TAGTTCAGTGTTGTTGTTTTACTTTGAATTTTATTAATCTCTCCTTTAATTTTCAGGATTTTCAATTTAGTGCTAATTGGAGAATTTTAATTTGTTCTTTTAAAATTATTTTTAGTACTATGCTCAATTCATTGATCTGTTCTTTCTTTTGTTGATGTATGCATTTAGAGATAGAAATTTTTCTCTAAATTCTACTTTGGTTGCATCCCGCAAATTTTGATATTCGGTCTCGTCATTCTCTTTGATGAAATAAATGATTATTTCTATGATTTGTTTTTTGACCAACTCATTCTTTAGGATTAGATTATTTAGTTTCCAATTACCTTTTAATCTACCTTTCTGAGGCCCTTTACTAAATATAATTTTTATTGCATTATAGTCTGAAAAGAGTACATTCAATATTTCTACTTTTCTGCATTTGTTTGTGAGGTTTATAATTCCCCAATACATGCTCAACTTTTGCGAAAATGCTATATACAGCTGAGAAAAAAGTATATTCCTTCCTATTTTGTTCAATTTTCTCCAGAGGTCCAGTTTATCTAACTTTTCTAAGATTCTATTTATCTCCTTAACTTTTTTTTCTTATTTACTTATTGGTTAGATTTATCTGATTATGAGAGGGGAAAGTTGAGGTCCTCCACTAGTATGGTTTTACTGTCTATTTCCTCTTGTATTTCATTTAACTTTAATGAATTTGGAAGCTATGCCATTTTGTGAGTACGTTTAGCATTCATATTAATTCATTGTCTATGGTTCCATTTAGTAAGATATAGTTTCTCTGCTTATCCCTTTTAATTAGGTGCATTTTTGCATTTGCTTTGTCTGAGATTATGTTTTGTTACCCCTATCTTTTTTTACTTCAGCTGAATCATAATCTGCTCCAGACTATAGTTTTAACTCTATGTGTGTCCCTGTTTCAAGGGCCTTTCTTATAAGCAATATATTGTAGAATGCTGATTTCTAATTCATTTTGCTATCTGCTTCCATTTTATGAGTAAATTCATCCTATTCATATTCACAGTTGTGATTACAAACTTTGCATTTCCCTCCATCTTATTTTCTTCTGTTTATCCTTCTCTCACTTTTTTTTTATCCTGTCCCTCCTCTAAAGTCTGTTTCGCTTCTGACCACTGCCTTCTTTGATCTGCCCTCCCTTTTATTCCTTCCCCTTTCTCTTCTTCTCCTCCTACTTCTCTGTTTGGTGAGATAAATTTCTATCACCAAATGATTGTGTGTGTGTGTGTGTGTGTGTGTGTTTTCCCTTTCTGAACCAATTTAGATGTAGATGTGAGTGAAATTCAAGTACTGCCCATCTCCCACCAGTTCATTCTCATGAAGAAAGAGATTTTTTTACATCTTCTTCATTTCTTTTCTTCATTTTAACATTATCTTCATTCTTTTAACTTTGTTTTATTGTTTCTTGATGTCTCATGGAGTCATTAGCTTCTACTTCCATTCATTTTTAAGGAATTATTTTCTTCAGTCACCTTTTGAATCTCTTTTTCCATTTGGCTAATTCAGCTTTTTAACAAAGTCATTTTTATCAGTGAATTTTTGTGTCTCTTTTACCCCTTTGTGGAATTCTATTTTTAAGTGTTATTTCTGTGTGTGTATATACCTCTTTGTGTTGTTGTTTAGTTGTGTCTGACTCTTAGTGACCTCATAGACCATACTGTCCAGTGGGTTGTCTTGGCAAAAATCCTGGAATGGTTTCCCCTTTCCTTCTCTAGTAAATTAAGGCAAACAGAGGTTAAATAACTTGCCCAGGGTCATATAGCTAATAAGTATCTAAGACTTGATTTGACCTCAGGTCTTCCTGATTCCATGGCAGTGCTCTAACTACTTTTACCAAGCTTTTGTCTTTTCAAAATTTTCTTCTTTTGTTTTCATTTTTTACCTAATTTTTCCCCTACCACTTTTATTTGATTTTGAAAATCAATTTTTTCTTTGCTTTTCTAGAAATTCTTGTTGGGCTTGCATCCAATACATATTTTATTGGAGGCTTTGACTATAGCTATTTTGATTTCACTGTCTTTTTCTGAGTTTGTGTCTTTTTTGGAGGAGGGCAATTGGGGTTAGGTGACTTGCCCAATGTCACACGGCTAGTAAGTGTTAAGTGTCTGAGACTGGATTTGAACTCAGGTCCTCCTGACTCCAGGGCCAGTGCTCTATTCACTGCACCACCTACCCACTCCTCTGAGTTTTTATCTTGATCTTCCTTGTCACCAAAGTAGATTTTATGGTCAAATTCTTTAGTGTTGCTGTTTGCTCATTTTTCCACTCTGTTTCTTAATTTGGAACTTTATGTTGATGTTGGGCTCTGTTTCGAGCATGGGGGTGAGGGGCAGTGCTCTGTCTCAAGTTTTAGACTTTTTTTGCACTCTGTTTTCCGTGCTAGTTTGGGGTTGGTGGTTTCCAGGGCTTCCAGATGGTGTGAATTGAGAAGCACTGTGGACAATGCTCTCTTGGTCTACATTCTGTTTCTTACCAAGGAAGGGTCCCTGATCCCTTGGAAGCATAATCAATACTTCTCCTCAGGGTCCCTCCTTCCTTGTGACTAGAAATAATACTGTTCTTCATGGTCCCTGATTCCCTGAGGCCAGAAGTGATACTGCCCCTCAGGCAGCAGCACTCCCTCTTGACTAAAAGTGTTCCTCCCTGCCCTTGAACTATGACCCAGAAGTCAGTGTAGGTAATGGAATTGCCAAACAGCTTCTAGTCCTTCATACAGTGCTAGCACAGGACTGCTGTATAATCTCTTTTTGACAAGTTGCTAGGTTTCCTTACTGACTCTGGCTTGAGACCTCCCAAAGCAGCCACTGCTTTTTTCACCCCCACTTAGTCCTGCTAGTGGTGTTTCATCCATGTGGGCTCCAGACCAGCCTCTTCCTCCATGTCACAGATCTCTCTTTCTAACACTTTATATTGTCTTGGGTTGGAGGAATGGCTCACTGACCTCTGCTTGGCTCTGCCACTCTAGAATTTGATTTAAGACATTATTTTAAAGTTGTTTGGAGGGGATTGTTGGGAGAGCTCAGCTTTCTCTACTCTGCAATCTTGGCCCTGCCTCCAAAGGTTTTGTCCTTGCCATTTCTAAAACTCAGGTTTATCCATGAATATCTGTGAACTATATTCTGCCATTAAAAGGTATTTCGAAAAAGAGTTAAGATTTTTTTTTTACTATGAAGTTATGGTAAACCTAAAATTAGAGTCTATCTTAAAATAATTTTTTTAAATTGCTTATATTGCTTTCCCATTCATCAAAAATCTATTCCTTGTGCCTTTTTAATAATAAAAAGTATAGCATATTAATGACAAAACAAATGTCAAGTTCCGCTGAAGTATATTTTTGAATAAAATCTCTAAACGAGCATTTGATGTTAGTATTACATGTCAGTTTCTATGTTTTGTAGGAATGTATCGTGGAAGAATCATAGCTTTTGTGCCATGACAGCTTACCTTTTCAAAGTTCCGCTGCTCATCATATTTTTTATCCTTTGCATAAAGAAGCAATAAATGTCTTTTTTCCCCGAAAGGGTATTTTGTATGCAGCTCTTCTTAAGAATCGCTGGTATTTGTCTATCTTCTCAACGACTTCTCAGGTAGCTCCACTACAAGAGATACACTGATCCTTATCACTTTTCACATGTGACTTCACATGGTAGTAGAAAAGAGAAACAGATGAGTTGTTGGCTCTGACACATAGCGCTCTTAACATTTGCTTTAGAGGTGACAGTATTGAAGGAATTTAAGAGGCTATGAGGCGAGCTTGGTGCATCTGAGTCAGGGACTGGGGTTGGTATTGACAAGGCAAGCACTTCTGAAGATTTCCCAAGATTTCTGATTCATTGCCATATTAGTTTGTTTGCATGTTTACTTACGTTAAATCTGATAGCCTTCTAAGAAAAGTCTAAAATATGTCCTAAAGTTACACGATGGAGCTTTATCTGAATTTATTTGTTCTTTAGTTTATTATCAATAGACATGTCTCCCCAAAAGATTATCATATAAAATATTTTAAATGCCCCCCAAAAGCAGGAGTGCTTTTCCAGGTATCACTGAATGTTCCCTATACACCTGACCCTGTTAATAATAAAATATCTGTTATTTCTGAGGTGCTTTAAGATTTGTTGAGTATTATATGAATATGATCTGATTTAATCCATGTGACATCCCAGTGAGACAGGTGCTGTTATTAACACCACTTTACAAATGAGGTAACTGAAGCTGAAGGAGATTAAATGACTAACTTCGAGTCAAATGACTACTAGATGTCTGAGGCTGGATCCAAAGTCAGGTCTTCCTGACCACAAGCCCAATACTCCATGCACTGCAGAATACTTCAAACCAGGACAGCCCACCGACCCCTTTCTTTTAATCTTATTGGCCTTAGGATAAATAATACCCTTCCCCATTTAGTATTCTATTTTAACTCTTCATCAGCTACAAAGAGAGGAGAAAATATACTTTAAAAGTGAGGCTCGATGCATATGTACTGATCTATTAACTGACCAAATATTCTGAAATACAATCAGGAACTAAACCAGAAATGTCTTTGCAATATATGCACGTCTTTGAACTAGCAATCTCACTGAAGAAAATCTGCCTGATAAAGAAGACAAAGTGACAGGTCTCACACGCTCTCGTGCACACACACACACACACACACACACACACACTTATTTATAGCTGTACTTTTATCATAGTAAATAACTGGAAGGAAAATAGATGCCCATCAAATGGGAAATTGCTGACCAGACCGTGATGTGGAGCTCCCATTTTTACAGTATTTTAAGGTTTGCAAAATGCTTTTCAACATGTTTTCTCACTTGGTCTTTACAAACTTATGAAGTAGGTGCTGTTACTGTCCCCACTGCAAAGATGAGGAAAACTGAGACACAGAAATGTTAAGGGATTGTCTAGGATCACACAGCTAACTAGTGTCTAAGGTATGATTTGAATTCAGGTCTTCCCAAATCCAACTAATAATAATAAATTTTTCCATAAGAAACAATAAATGTGGAAAATTCAGAGAATACAGGAGGAGTTGTATGCAGAACAAAGTAAGAAAAAACGGGCAACTTTAGATTGTGAGCTCCTCAAAAACAGGAATTGTCTTTTACCTTTCTTTGTATCTTCAGTGCTTAGCAAAAAGCCTAGCACACAGTAGGAATCGAATAAATATATACTGACTGACTTATTAATTCAATCTCATTAATTATATAAGGCTAACAGCATTGAAAGACATCAGAGCTCAAATACAATGACCAATAATAACCTTAGAAAAATGATGATGGACATGGCCCACTCTTCTTTCAAATCAGAGACCTGCTGAAGAATTGTTGAGAAATGAAGCAGATAATTGTTGGACACAGCTAGCCTCTTGGCTGGTTTTATTGAGCTGTACTTCCTCACTACAAGGGGAAGCTCAATTTGAAAGAGATGGGGAAGTGACAATGGGAAGGGTGTCGGGAAGTTAATGTTAAATGACATGAGATAAGAAAGAAAAAAAATTCAATAAAACATTGACTCTTTTTCCAAGTAAGACTCCCAGGAATATGTAGTCCTATCTGTGTGTTGTGACTCTTACAATAGCAGCAATAAGCAAAGGAACCATCCATTACATAGCAGCACATGCCTGGGTATGCCAAGGAACATGGGCACAACTATATATATGGGTTGAATAACCCATCAAATGGATAAGGGAAAAGGACAAGGTAGGGTGAGGGGCAGGAGATGGGAGGGAAATAAACAGATTTTGGACTAAATGTGCCTATCTTGTTAAAAATGTCGCCCTGCTTAATATAGGAAAGCCTGTTACAGAATTAATGTACCACCTGTCCACAGGTTTAGTAATAGAAGAGGAAGAAACAGAAATAGAAACTATTAGAAGAATGTGCTCTCTTGGTCTACAGAAATGACTGTCCATGATTATATCTATAAAGTTTATTAATGTGACAACTTTTATTCACTTCTAAGTATAGATAGGAAGAGTGAGAGCAAAATCAAGCCAAAGAACCATCCCACCTGAGAAAAAGGAAGCTAGGATTCAAAGCCCACAATGCATCAGAATTCTGGTGAGAACAGGACCATTATGTCTAATTGTGGAAGAGGAATAAAACACAGCAGTAGCACAGTGGCTGCTCTTCACCCATAAATAGGGAAAACATCTCAAGTTCTTGGCACTGCCGTCTTAGGAAAACATTTACTCTTATTTAAGGGATCTCACAAGAAGGGGCCATAGAGTAAATGATGCCAAATTTCATGAATACGAGGTGCTCCAATCTTATGGAATTTCTATGACCAGGCTAAGTGTTTTCCTAACAAGTAAAACAGAAAATGAGAGGTTGTGTTGTTTGTCACTTGTAACCCACAGTTCACTCACATTTATCTTCTCATTATCAAAAAGTCACATGTAAGTAGCTATCTAGGATATATTTTCTAGGCTTATTGGCCCAGGAACATCAGACAACAAATTAATAACCCACTATACCTAGGACAGTTTAGAGAGCTTCACAAATTTAACCTATGAATTTACTGATTCAAGGGACCACAGGGAAAGGATGAGATTGTATTCTCAATTAGTGAGAGAAGGGATGGATGGGGGAATTCCCCTTTGTAATAAAGAAACCCGCATCCTCCCTAAAGACGTCCAGACCTGCTTTAACTTGCTTCTAAGTAGTGCCTGTGGAAACAGGTAGACTCCGATTGAACATATGTGCATGTGTGTGTGAATTGAGGTAGATCAATGGGAAAAGAGATTCCTGTCCTGGATTTCTGCTTATTTTTGGTGGCTAACACATTCATATGGCTTTGCCTCCCTCCAATAAATGAGATGGGAAGAATAATAAGCAGGAAAGGTAGGAAACTGCATTTTTAAATGACTGGATTCATAAGATTTTGATCTATAAGCAATCACTGAAATCCTGCTGACCAGTGCATTTTATTTTGCAAATAAAGAAACTATCATCCTGAGAGATCACACAGATAGGAACACTGTGCAGAGAGGAATCCCAATTCTCTGACTCCAAAGAGTTTGCTCATTCCACCACCCCACACTACACCACACTTTCTGGGAAGGAAGCTGGTTGTTGTTTGTGGGTTTCTTCAGGATTGTTGATTGATCAACAAATAGCTTTATTGGTTTGTTTTCATATCTGGAGCTGGTTTCACCTTGCGAATTCACACCCCACTTCTTCTGTCACATGGGGAAGACTGATATAGTATGTTCTCTCTGACTTCCACCTTTTTTTCTCTTCTCCTGACAGCATATGTGGAATCTAAAGAGTTCTGGGACCGTAGTCAGAGAATCATAACCAAGCTATTTGGAAGTGTGTGTAGTTTTCATTTTAATTCACATATTTAGGCATCTTTTATATAATTATGTAAACATTAAAAATTGTCAATATTCACAGACATGAAAAACAATACATCTATCTACTGTGCATCTATTTGTGTATCTATCTGTCTATCTATCTATCTATCTATCTATCTATCTACTATGAATCTATCTGTGTATCTATCTATCTTTTATGGTTTCTTTCAAAACTCTCTTATTAGGTTAAATAGGTGTTTACATTTCAATTAATAGTGCCTTTAACTAAGGCTGGCTCTTAGTGGGACAAAATTTGCGAAATTCAAATATGCTTGATGAAAATTCCAACAAATTTTTATGAAAGCATATGATGCTAGAGGCCTACTTTAGAGGCTATAAAGTACAACTCTTCACTTCAAAAATTAAGCTTTCATATCACATCATTTTCATATATACCTACTCTCATAACATAGAATATGAGCAAAAACAATTGATCTAGTGGTTACTTATTGACAGTGAAAGTAACATCCTGTCCCAGTGGTCTCCTACCTCTCTCAGTCAAGATGAGGAAGGCATATTTCAGTATGTTTTCATCTCTACCAATTTCTAAACTTTAATCTTTTTTTTTCTTTACATCCATCTCTAAATATATCTCTGTCCCACCCCTAGGATCAATCCCTTATTTTCTAGATGAAATAGCTGAGGCTCAGAAGGTTGGGTTTTGCCTTTTCTTATAAGTCACAAAGAGGGATTAGTCTTGGCCCCAGAAGGAAGAGGCAGACACTATGGGTAGAAGGAACAGAGAGAAATATTGAGACTTCATGTCAAGATAAGACTTCCTAAGCATTCAAGCTCTCCAAAAGTGGATTGGGCTATCTTAGGAAATAGTGGAGTTCTTCTCACAGGAGGCTTGCAAGCAAAGCCTAGATGGGTAATGTGAAGAAGTGGTTCTTACTCAGGCACATGTTGGACCAGATGGCCTCTGCAGTCACTCATGACTCGAAATTCTGTGATGCCTTGACTTTAACGCAGCATTTGACACTGCTGACTTCCCCTGCTCCTGAATATCTTTTCTTCCTCTGGCTTCCCGCCCAGGCCCTCTTTTTTTTTTTTTCTACTTCATAGTCTTTCCCTTGATAATGTAATTTACACACCTATGGCTCCAATTATCACTTCCACACTGATGAAATGTATGAGTCTGTACACAGAGAAACACACAGAGAAAGGAAGAGAGGGAAGGAGAGAGAAAAGGCAGGAAGATTACTTGAAAATAGATCATCTCCAAACAAAATATTTTTCCCAAACTCCAATCCTGCCTTCTAGATATCTCTACCTAGGTGTTCTCTTATTGAAATGATTGAAATTCAATTAGTCAAAAACTAAACACATCACCTATCCTCCAGACCTGACTCCCATCCTGACTAATCTATTTCTCCTGATGTGATAACAGTTAGACTGTTTTCATTAAATTTGCTAAAGAATCATAAAATCATAGATTTGGAGCAATAAAGTCCAGTTCAAATTCCCTATTTTACAGATTAGGAAAATTGGGTCCAATGAATTACTCAAAGTCACACAGTTAGCGACAAAATCAGAATTTAAACTCAGGTCCCCTTACTCTAAACCCAGGATATAGTTTATTATACCATTTTAAAAAGCAGTTTTGTTTTCAAGCAAAACAGTAGAATGGAACTCTAGAAGAATGACAACTGATACTTAACACAGCACTTTAAAAGTTGTAAAGAACCTTGAATATAGAATAGGATGTGAGCCTCCCAACACTACAGTCAAGTAGGGATCAAACTTTCTGTCTCCCTCAGTCAGGAACACAAAGCTCTGCAATCAGCAAGACATACAGAAATGTACACTGAGTGAGCTGAATGGAATGGAAGGGAAAGGACTAGCAATAGGAGAGCAATAAGGAGGAGGAGGAGGAAGAAATGCTATTAGTGATTCTCACTATTCAATAGACTCCAATAGCTCCCCAGAACTTCCAATATCAAATAGACAGACCTATGTTCAATACGTAAACTCTTCACGACCTTCCCAGAATTCTTACACTTGACCAGCCATCACACACTCCATGCTCTAACCACGCAGGACTATATGTTCTTCTCCCATGCCACACTCCACACCTTGTCTAGACTTTTGCACTTACTGACCCCTATCCCTAGAATGTTCCTGTTCCCCACTTTTACATCTTAGATTCCTTGACTTCCTTCAAGACTCAGTCCAAACACCATTTCTTGGTCACAGAACTTGGTACTGCTTTCCTCTCTAAGGTTATTTTCCATCTACTCTGCATGTATCTTGTATATATTTATTTATGGTCCATGCTGTCTCCCGTTAGAATGTAAGCTCCCTGAGGGCAGATACTGTTTCTATTTTTCCCTTATGTGCCTCACATTCCCATAGTGCCTCATATAAACAATAAATGCTCACAGATGGACTGATTGATTCTCCTGGAGTTCAGAGTCTAGAAGATTATTTAAAAAAAAAAAAAACGTTCATTATTTCAATTGCCTGACATTTAAGCTTCTAAGTGAAAGGCTACATACAGTTCAATATCCAAAACCTGAACAGTTTCAAATCATCTCACTAAAAAGGAACATATTTCTGAATCCGAGTTGTATGTGTGTGTGTGTGTGTGTGTGTGTGTGTGTGTGTGTGTGTGTGTGTGTGTATTTTCTTCTCTTACATGGATTTTTAGGATGGGATTGGGGAGGGAGATCAGAGAACGGGCATAAGTGACAGAAAGAGTCATAGCTTCATTATTTCTATTTCTAAAGACCACTCGGGATCACTTTAAATGTTTTCTATCTGATATAAAAACCAAGTATTAAATGTGTAGCTTTTAGAATAAAATTTAACATTTAAATTTGCTTCTATCCAAGTGATTCATACATCATTTCAACTTTTCTTTTCAAACATACAAATAAGGACACAGCTCTCAGCAGGGCCCTTGATGGTAATAACTGTGTAATCCTTGGAGTACAATGAGGTTGTTGGCTTTTTGTGGCCAAATAAAGGACTGTCAATGGAATGAGCATTGGGTCTGATTAGCCGATTTACTCTCATATTACAGATGAAGGACACTGGCGATACTGTTTAGAAAAACTGGCAATGCTGTTTAGACAAACACCCTGCAGAAGACAGACTGTGGATAGGAAATGTGGTCTGTTGCACTGTTATCTGAGGGTTTTTTTTTTCCCTCTTTCCCCTCCATAAGTGCTTTTCATGTAATTTTACTTATAAAGTTGCCAGTGCTAATTTCTACCGGCCAAATTTGGCTCACAGTTATCTGCTGCCAATTCTCTAGTCGAAATCTGCATTTGGATGCATTCACACTGAACTGCACCTAAAGCCAACGGGATTTCTATGTCCAGGGCAAAGAACGCAGGAAGCAATGCATTTGGTGATCTCTAATGACAAAAATCTGTCTCTATTAGCAAAAACAATCAAACCTTCAATGCTGGCACAATACGAAACCCAGAAAGATGCATGGATCCCCACAGAATCTTTACAGTGATGTAACAGCATCCGCAGAAAAGCGATTTGCATATTCTCATGTCCCATAAAATAAAAAAACAGCAAAGCAAAGGTTAAGTGGTGTTTTCTTGAATTTTGCCTCACGGGACCTGTATCTTAAATACACCATTCATCAGAGGGAATTGGGTTCAAATGGCATGAACAGAAAACCGCCAGATAGTTTCCTTCTTCTGTTTTATATAATATATTAATATGAAGCTGGTTTTTTGAAGTGATAAAAGGGATCTTTCCCCTAAAAACATCAAATACAGAAAATAGTAAGTAATAGGACCACAGCATTTTTCTCTGTCTTCCTCGGTCCCAAATGCTAGTTGGTCAACCGTTGGAAAAAAGTGATGGAAACAACAACCATAAAAAATTGATTTAAGGGAACCATAAGCCTAATATTTTATTCTAGTTAATCACTGAAGGCCAGTAATATTGTGTGAAGTAAAGCAAGCACACGATCATTCAGTTATCAAGAAAATAAGCATTTCTTTTCAACTAACGTAAACAAGAACTTGAGAATAAGTTGTATGGGGAGAGAGGATATCATATAATGGGAGAGGAAGAAAGAGTAATTTTCTACAATCCATCTTCTGACCTTGGCAACAGAATTTTGAAGAAACATGTTAAAATCAGGTCTTCCCAAGGATTTCAGGCCATACATGAATCTGGGCTGATACATGTCTAGGTTGCATCTAAAACTAGGCTTCTAAGGGTAGGAAGAAATGGGATAAACTTGAACATGTTCTGCCTTTGACCAATGTGTGATATGCAATTGAATTAACACTTGGGAGCAATGAACTTTGGGAAGGTCTCTGTTTGCCATATCACTTGCAAAATGATTTATCGTCTTGCTAAAAATGGTATTTGATATATCCTGGAATAACCTCTGAGATGTATTGAGAACCTCTATACTGCAAAGAATGGTTTGAGCACATGATACTGCAGACAAGCAATATATACACATTTCCCAAAGATTTCAAAGCAATCTATGCATTTTAATAAATTACAGGGATGAAAAAATTAAAATCAAAGGAATCTTGAAAAAACTAAATAGGCTAACTAGATAAAAGGTTAATATTGACATCAGGTAACAAATTATAGAGAAGTGAATTTAACAAGAAAAGCATCAATCTTTCCCCTCTATTATATTTATTCCCAATTCCTCATTTTGAAGGAAAGGTCGCAGTATGCAACGTTTCTAAACCTATCTAGGTATCATCCTATTTAATATTTAGTCAAAATTGTTGACATCCCTAAAAAATATTGAATTTAAATTATGTAGTATTTCTATTTTTTTAAAAATAGTGTTTTTTTTCAGATCAATACTAGAGTAATACCTACTTTAAGACACTAGTATATGATCAAAGAGGCAACAATGAATATTGAATGGAGATCTGTCTTTAGAGTCAGGAAGACCTGAGTCCTAACAAGTCCTAAATTGGACACATATATTGGCTATGTGACCCTGGGCAAATAACAACCTCCCAGTGCTATAGACAACTGTCTAAGACTATAAAGAAGGTACTCACTTTCATTGATACAAGCATTTCCTCATTCAGAAGTACCTATTATAAATGAAATCAAGGGCTCAATATCTCTCTGTATTATATGTGTGTATGTCACTAACCAAATACAAACACTTAAATTCTAATAAATTTAACAAAAATAGAAAAAAAAATCTTATATAATGACATCATGCAAAGGATTCTGGTCTCAAGACCCAAAAGTGGCTCAAGACATCAAAGAAAGATTGACTTGACTCTTAGTATGATCTCACTAATTCAATTCAACATTTAGTAAATGCTGTCTGTGGGAAAGGCATTTGTGCCAGGTGCTAAAAATGACACAATCCCTGCCCATTCAGAGCTCACGAAAAAATAAAGGGGTTTATATCCCATTAAAAAAACTCAATCAATGCTTCAAAATTGTGATTTATTTTATTTCCTTGCCCCCATATGGGCCATTTATTTCCCCCACTGATGCAGGTGATATCTCTTCTATAACATCAGAAAATAGAACCTCCTCAAGGGCAGGGACTGACTTCATTCTTGTCTTTGGAGTTCACATACCTATCACAGTTCCCTTCACATGGCAAGAATTGAATTAATTTCCATTGAGCTGAAATCAATTCAATTCAATTTATTTGAATTGAACCCAATAGATGGCCAAAAGTTGGCCCACCCTGCATGTAACCTCTCTAAACTTAGCTCTTCTCAAACAAAAGACATACTTGCTATTCATCATCAAGCCCGTAGGCAGATATGTTCCTAAAACTATCATCATTTGCTATATTTGCCTTAAACTGGGGCAGAACTAAATTAAGTATAGAACTTCCCAATGATTAAGTCTCCTGACTGTCTCATAAATACTGATGGAGCACATCAGTCAGAACTTCCCAGGACCACATGTTGTAACTGGGTCACTCAATGACATGCTCATACCTAGATTTCCTATTTGAGGGTTTCGTGTTCATTATTGCACTGACTGGTTTCTTTTGATCTTTTAAGTAACCTGGACCAAATTTTCAAACCAGTCTTCAGTCAAGGAATAATTTAAGCACTGAATAGTTTCTATCTTTAGACACTGAGCCATTTTAATGGTTTGATGTGGTACAGGAAATATTAACTCACTCTCTAGTTTCAGTCACACTTCACAGCTTTCTAACATAAGGACAACACATAAAGGAAGTCGGAAATCATCGGGACTGATAATACAGACTGCTTCATAAGAAAGGTGTAAAGTATCATTATCTCAGATCAGGGGTTCTCAACATCTATGGCCAGTTACTGATGAGACTGACCATTTGTAAAGTTGTGGAACTCTTCCCATCCATATAATTTCACTCTTCTCTGGGTTTAGGTAATGTCATGAGAGTCAAAAAAGGAAAAGAGGTTTCAGCGCGAAGAAAACTGTGAATGCATGGTCCAGATGGATCTAAAGTGCAAACATAATTGCAAAGAAAGTCAAATAATTTTGGGGGTTCTAACTAATATTTCCAAGGAGAGCTGGGAAGACTCTAACACAGCTGAACAATGTTAGATTCTAAGAAAGGGACTAGTGGACAATGATAAATACATAAAAGTAATTGGACCTTTCCAGGCCTAAGAAATCCAGTAATCCTTTTAATCCACCTTCAATAAAAGTTACCTATAAATTAAGAGTTGATTTAATTAAACATATACATACCACTTCCTCCAAAGGGGGAGGCACACTAGGACTCAATAAGAGGTCTGGTTTCAGTAATAAGGGAGAAAACTCATGACTTCCTCAGAGGAAATTAAACTTGGTTAGGCCCAGTAGAAAGCCACATGAAGCTCTCCTTGCCGCCCACTTCATAGCACAAAATCTGTGTGCTCACCAAAGCTTCTGATTGCCACTGGCAAGCTGGAAAATGTCTAAGATGTCAGGAACACCCGACTGAGCTTGTCCCAGGAAACATGTATCATTTATACAGAGCTTTACATCTTCAAAGAATTTTACAAACATTAATTTATTAATCCACATAACACTCTGGGAGGTGTTGTTATGGCCCCAGGTGTTATTATACCCATTTTATAGATGAGGAAATAGACACAGTTTAAGTCAGCTTGCCCAACTCAATTGGGCAAGTCAATCTAAGAATCAGATGTAGAACTGAGAACGTTCCTGGCTCTTATTCCCATGATCAGACTGCTAGGCAACATTCTATTGAGGGAATCACTGAAATAAAGGGATCCCCTTTAGCAAATGCAGAAAACCATTTCTGGATGTCAGCCTCAAGTTGTGCCCTCTGTCTACCTTCACAAACTCCTCAACTACTCAATTTTTTACAAGAAATACTAGATTATTCCGGGTTTCTCTCTCTGTTGTCACAAGCTATAAGGAAGGACAGTAGTATATTTTATTGGTGTTATACTATATCAATGATTACAAAATGAGCACAAAGAAAAAAAGAATATAGAACCATTGGGAAAAAGCACAACAAATTCAAGCATATGAATGCAATGTTGGTGGTAAGAAAAGCTGCACTGCATTTTTGCATATCTATATTTGTAAGAACATATATGCTCATGTATATATGTGGCAATATGTCATTTGAAGAATAAGACAGTAAATTCCACTTATCTGCAGAGCACCTTTCAGTCATCTCAAACATTACTATGATGGACCCTAATGAGAATAAACAAGACCCAAGACAAGTAGAAATGGCTTTTGCTCACCTTTCCTGTATTTCAAAAACATAAAGCCAAATTCTTCCAATATCTTTTAATAACTTGTGACTACTTCCCACACACTTTTGGAAAATGGTCACTATTTATTTCTTTCACTTATCACCAGTCCCAGGGAACCTGACATGTCCATTACTAATAGTTCACTATTAAAGTTGACATGTTCATTAGTTTTAAATGGTTGCAAGTGTTTTCATCATAAAGGCAAAGTCATATCTAAGCATTTGCATGCCCATCCTTAAAGAGGCATATTAAACAATATGCATGAGCACATACGGAAAACACAGACATGTGAATAAGCACAGATTGGAATTTTTAACAACCCACTCATACTGACTGCCTAGTTAGTTTTATGACCAGAACCTTTGAAAATCATCTACATGCTTTTAGAAACCAAGATAGCAGAAGCCTTTCCTCTTCCATACCAAATCAGAGATTATAATGGACTCCCACTTTGTCAGATTGAATCCAAATTATTGAGATGGAAGCCCTATTCTGTATGTAAAGGAAATACCAATTGGAATTCAAAATGGTTGCTAAATCCCATCATTGTTGTAGTTTGGATATAAAACATGAAGAATCTATAAAAAAATCAATTTTTAATACTGTGACCTCTTGAAAGAATAGACAACTCTTCCACTTCTTCTCTCAAAATTCACAAATGACCTAGAAATGCCAATCCAATGTCTTTTCACCATTTTCATCCTTCTTGATTTCTGTGATGATACTTGCCTCTTCTTGAAATTCCCTCTCTTACTTCAATGATTACTGCACTCACACACTTCTGCTTGTGTCTGCATTACCATTTCTCTGTCTGGGTGCTCCCCAAGGCTCTTTCTTCTATCTATAAAGACCCTCCCTTGGTGATCGCCTCTGCTCTAGTAGAATGAGTGCACATATCTGTGTATGGATCTATAAATATTCTCTAGCACCATAAGTTGTCAATTTGTGCTAATGTTTCCATACTGGGAGTTCTCTATACCAGTAGTCTCCAAAGTGTGACTTTAAAGGATATTTACTCAAACAATCAGAGGATAGGGAAATAAGTTTTATCCCTCTTCCCCAAGATAATCATGAGGCACACATATGCCACACAAACCGTATCCCTCAACATTGCCCCCCTCCATTGTCCCAACCTGTCACTATGCAAGATCCCACCCTCTACTACTTTGAGCCCAGATTCTGTCTTTCTGGGCAATAATAACTTAAACACAACCTTAGCACCACAAGTATCTAGCTAGGTTCCAGTGGGAAAATTCTCCATCACCATTTCCTTTCCCTGCCTCCCAGATCATACAGTGAAACCAGCAGGTGCCCCTCTGAGAACACTATGCTCTAGGGGCAGTGACCAGTACATAAGAGCCCACCCCACACAATTTGCATTTGGAACGGCAGTTTGTCCAACTCTGAGGCTGACTTGGATGAGGGGTAAGTAGGTTCGGAATAGGGGTGATCAGCATCAAGTCCCATTACATTATTTTTCCCCAAACCCAGCTATCTTCCAAACTTCCCTATTCAAAGGGCATCACTATCACTCTAGTCATGCAAATTCATAATCATAGTGTCATTTTCTCTAATCCCACATATCCAAAAAACCTTTTCATTTCTATTTCCACATCATCTCTTTCAACTGTCTCCTTTTCTCTACATATATATATATATATATATATATATATATATATAACTGCCACCCTAGTTCAGATCCTCACCACACCTTGTTGCCTGGACTATTGCAATGGCCTCTTAAATACGCTCCTTGCTTCATGACTCTTTTCTCATAAATATCCCCAATATGCTGCCAAAGTGATTTTACTTAGATTCAGGCCTATGTTATTCCCCTAATCAATAGACTCACTCTAGTGATTCACTATTGACTCCAGGATTACGTATTATTTCATCTTTATCTAATCATTTTAAAGTTACTACTTTTGCAAACATTTTATAATGAAAATGATTATTCATGCTGTTGTACCTGTATATAATGTACAAGTCAATATATACCTATTGGAGCACATGCTCAAAATGTCTTGACTAAGAGGTGTGTGAGCAGTTAGAAAAGAATAGTGATCTATTTCCTATATAAATAAAATTAGATACGCACATGTAATAAAATCCACATTCCACGAGAGCTAAGATATTCCATGAAGAAGCTCTATTGCTTTGTGCTTTACTAGACACTAGACTCTGATAAGGGGGGGGCAGGTATCCTCTAAGTCCCAAAACTGTCTAGGACTAGGAAAATGTCCTATCTCCCCAATAGAATGTAAGCTTATCAAGGGCATTTTTTCCATCTTCTTCTTCCCCAGAATCTAACAAAGTGTCTTGCTTATAGTGGGTGATTCACAAATATTTTAAATCCAATTAAACTAGCTGACTCTATGTTAGATACTGTGGATGGTGTCAAAGAAGAAGAAACATTGATTCTAACTGAAAAGATGGCAGATCAGAGAATCTCAGTGCTGAAGGGAGCTTAAGAGGTCATTCATTATATCCTACACCTGAAAAAGAGTCCCTTCTACACCATGTCCAGTAAGTGGTCATCACGACTTCACCTGAATACCTCCAAAGAGGTCAAAAGAAGAAGGAAAAGAACCAGAGCAATTTGTGCATTTTGAAAAATCTCTAAATTTTAGCACATTCTTTTCTTAAATCTGAATCTGCACCTTATAACTTTCACCCACTGCTGTTCATTTTACCCTTTGGGGCCAAGTAGAAACAAAGGCAATCCTTTCACCTTGGCAGTCTTTCAAATGCTTGGAGACAGGAACAATAACCCCACCCCCAACTCCATATCCTCTTTTCCAGGCCAAATATCCCTGATCCTTCGATTGATCCTGATATGGCATGAGTTCAAAGTCCTTCACCATTTTTTGGACATTCTTCAACTTGCCAGTGGACTTCCTAAATAGAAGTTCCCAAATTAAACACAATACTGTAAATGCAGTGTGACCTGAAAAGCTTAAATGAACACATTGATGCCTGGATCCTAGACAGCCTAAGATCACATCTCCTTTCATGACTGCCACATACCGAAGTTGATTCTTACTGACCCTGAAGCCCACTGAACTCCCCAGTACTCTTAGACTAGCCACATCTCTTGCACTTCCTACTTTTGAAATAGATTTTGTTTTTCTTTTTCACCCAGGTAAATTTCACATTTAACTTCCATATTTTGTAGTTAATTTTTTTTATTAAGTAGAAGGGTAAAGTGGGATAGAGTTTTTATGATTTTGAAAGTTACTAAAACATTTCATGACTCAAACCACCATCTCTTCTAGTTTCATCAAGTTTCCTTCTATCACAGAATCTGCCCCTTTATCACTACACATTCACAGTTTTGACAAGTGGAAGGGAATGAATATAAACCCAAAGGATCACATCAATCACAAGTAGTCACCAGGGTTTCTGCAAGAACAGGTCCTTACAAATGGATCTCAACTAAATTTAGTAAGGAGGATACTGTGGATATAGTTAAGCTTGATCTTATCAAAGTTTTTTAGAAAGTATATCATATATTCTTTTGCAGGAAATAGTGATATGATATCCATTATAGTATCACTAGATGGATTACTATCAGATTAAAAGGGCAGACTCAAAGACTAGTTGTTTAGGGTTCACTGCCTACATGGGCAGGTGGTCTTCAGTGGGGGTGTCTAAGGGATCTGGGCATGGTTCTCTGGTGCTGAGTATTTTTAGCAATGGTTTGGTTAGAAGAATAAATGGCAAACTCATCAGATATGGCCAGAATACAAAGCTGGGAGGGGGAGCTAATATAGGCAATGCCACAGTCAAGATCACAAAGGATCTTGACAGGCTGGAGCTAAATACAATGACCCTAAGAAGATGAAAATCAGTAAGGGTAAATAGAAAGTCTTAGATCTGTGTGCAAAAAACATCAACTTCACAGGTACTCTGTGAGGAACATATGGTCAGAGGGCGATTGTTCTGAAAAAGATATCGGGGTGGGGAAGGACAAGTTAGTGGACTGTAAACTCAGTATGTGTATGCATCTAAAATATAACAATGCCACTGTTGGCTGCATTAAAGGGACGTCAGGTTTCCAAGAATATGTAGGGGAGAGTCCCACCATGTTCTGCCACTGGATTTTCATCAAGAAGATGGTGTTCAGTTCTGGGCAGTACAGTTTATGAGGGACATCAGTCAGCTAAGCATCCAGATGAGGGCCCCCAGGATGATGGGGAGGCATCAGTCCTTAACATACCAAGATCAGCTGAAGTAACTTGACATGTTTAGCCTAGAGAGGAGAAAACTCCGTGTGAGGGCTGTGGAGAGGGGACTGTTAGGACACCTATGCTCTAGCATCTTAAGGACTGACAGATGAAGTAGTGATTAGGCTTACTCTCCTTGGCCCCAGATAGCAGAACCAGGAGAAATGGGAGAAATTGCAAAGGGGGCAATTTATTCTTGATGTCAGAAAAAAAGCTTCTTAATAATTAGGGCTGTCTCAAACTGGAATATTCTGCCTAGAAAGATGGCATGTTCCTCTACCATGTCTTCAAGCAGAAACTGGGGAAGCACTTTTCAGGTAGGTAGAGGACTGATTCCTTTGGGATATAAGCTGGACTAGGTGGCAACTAAGGCCTCCGTCCACCTCTCAAACTCTGTGATCCTGTTATTTAGAACTTCAGGGGGCCTTATAGTTTAACTACTCTCATCCAATCACTTTGTAAATGAGAGGTAAATGACTTGCCCAAAGTCACATGAAATAATAGCTCACGCTTCCATGGCAATGTAAAGCATACAAAAGCCCATTCCTCCCCAAATTGCTGTGAGGTAAGCAGGATATTATCACCCCCTTTTACAGAAAATGTAATGGATGCTCCCCCTACTCTGAGGTGGCCTACACTAGCCTAATTCAGGTCCTCAAAGGGAGCCTGTGTCTGTGCCTTGGCCCGTTCCTTGAATGCTCTGTCCCCTCACCTCTGCCTCTAGAATTTCTCGGTTTCTTGTCCTACTCCATACATTTTGGTGGTTACTATAAAGTGGGAAAGGGGAGATGGAGAAGGGGTACAGTCAGTAGAATGTATGATGTCTAATCACAAGACCCTCCCAATTTAATCACATGATGCTCCCATGGCTGAAGGAGCCCCTTATAACCTGACGACCTAAGTTCTCAGAGGGTACAGAATGGAAGAATTATCAAAGTAACTCAGGTTGAGAAACTGCAAACTTGCAAAAGGATGGGCATATTGGACTAAATTTAAGACGTAAGAGAGTGACAGAGAAGAGGAGGACAATGTTCTCTAAGCAAGAGGAAAAGCATTTGGTAGATTCTATCTTCCAAGGAGTTTTCTAGAGATAAGACAAAATAATGCTCCTTTGAATTTTAAATGGAGCACTAGTATAAAAAATATTATAGTGTTTGTCCAGTTCTAAACTGTAGCTCAGCCTCATTTTACTGATCCTTCCTACTGAAAAGTTAGAACTCATCAGCTTTGGGGGGAGAGTGAGGAACCCTGAAACTTGTGGAGTATTTCTACATGGCACTCCCTGCCCCATCATTACCTTCACCCATGCTAAAGTGCCTCTAAATTTGGTGTTTACTAACTCTGTACCAACTCACCAGGATCTAATCCACACTCCCCCAGCCACGTGTGACTGAACCACAAGCAGCCAGTCCTGGGTATGCTCAGGGTCCATCCCTAGCTGCCACTGGCTGTGCTCTGGGGTACTGGGAGAGATGAGAAGGAGTCAGTAGAATGGGTCAGACTCTTCCAGCTCCCTGTGTCTGAGTGGCCTGTAGAGTTTTACTCTGGATCTTAACCAGGGAGAAAATCAAAGAGACATAATATGAATTCTAAAGCTCTTTAAAGAGTCAAATCAAGTCTTAGGTAGTGGCAATTATCTGACACCATAAGCAGTTGAACAGAACATCTATTAAGTAAAATCACTGAAAGTGAAAAAGTTCAAACCAGAAGAACAGAATACTCATGAACTACAATTATTCAAGAAGAAGAGCGAATGAAAGTAACCAGACAAATAAGGAATCCTGATAAGTTCCTAGAGTAGGGGGTTCTTAATGTGGAGACCACTGAGAGACTTAAGGAGTACATGAATTTGGTCTAAACAATTTTTTTAAGTGTGTGTGCGTGTGTGTGTGTGTGTGTGTGTGTGTGTGTGTGTGTCTATGCACTGAAAATTACCTTTCTGAAAAGGGGTTTGGTCACGACTTCACCAGACTCTCAAAAGGACCTATCACACACGTGCACACACACACACACACACACACACACACACACACATACACACACCATTTAAGAAATACTGACTTAAGAGGAAGGAACCAAAAAATTGCCATGAAACTTTGTATACTGAAACTAATTAAGTTAAATATAGTTACTAATCAAATATAGTTGTTGATGCCCAATACTAAATTTTTAATAAAAACTTTCAAAAATTATATTAGCTAATACCAGCTCTTTACTTAAAAGCCGAAAAAACAAATTCCAACATAGATGAATGGGTAAATCAGAGAGAGTGAAAAGATAATTACTATTGGAAGACTGGGTTTTCCTAGATTTGGGGATATAGCCATAGCTATGGCAAAGTGGAAAGCATCTTTCAAAATCAGGCTTTCTCATCCTGAAACAAACTCCTTGGGTCACATTAGTTTCATCCCTATTTGATAATTACTATCTTTTCTTACTAATCAGTCAGGATAAATTTTTCTACAAAACTTGCCAGTCCCATTTTTTTTAAATCCAAGAGGACAATTACTATGTGATGTAAGGACAAGCTCTTTCTTCCTGGACACGAGTGAATAATCCCAAATCTGAATTCTAAATATGAATTCTAAAACTGATAGATTCAAAAAGATAGAAACAGCCAAAAAAACCCACCACCAAACCAAAAATGTAAAATCCCTAAGAGTTCTCCCTTACTAGGGTGATCTGGGGAAGCAATTTTTCAAACTGGGGTATTCCTACAGACAGCATAATCTTTCTCTGAAAAGTCAGACACTTTCCATCATCCAACCTGTTTCTTTTACAGTTTTTAAGTGCCATTTTTAATTGTTCTGTTCTCCAGGCTAATTAAAGGAGCGGCCAGATAGAATGCCAATGAAAAAAACATGGCAACAGTAAGTTTACAAATATGATTTTCAATTGTTTTGGAAAAAACAGCTTTGTCCACTCCTTCAGCATTGGAAAGAAATCAGCTTTCTAGCAAAGAGTGGGCTTCTGGATGCTAACTGATACATTGTTTTAGAGTCATTGTCATTTTCATTGGAAGTTCCAGTTCCTTTTGCATGAGATATTTTAATGATGTTGTTCTGAAAGAGGTTACATGGAAATGGAGAGATATCCTTCAAAAGGAAAGAAGTATAAATATAGGAAGTCCCATCAGGAGATCACAACCAAATTAACCAATAGTAAAAACTAGTTGCATATTCCATACCATGGAAAATCAAATCTTGATAGCAAATAAATGGTATAGCTAGAAACTCTCTTGATGAAACCTTCAAGAAAGAGTTAAGGAAATATTTCCTTGTTCAGGATTAAACTGCACAGCGAGCACTCCCCCCCTACCCAAATTAGAGCCGGGTGTACATCCACCAGATGCCATTTAGACAGGGGTTTTCCTAGCCCTGAGGTACAGTTCAGCTTGTCCATTCTACTGTGCAATTACAGAATCAATAAAACATCCCTTTGAAACTCCCTGGACTAGTGCCGACTTGCAGACAGTAGTCAAGCTGACATTTCTTGCTGTTTCCGTTATTACTGCCGTCAAACCTTCTGAAAAGCAAGACATCAAAACTAAGGTACGGGTTGAAAGCAGAAGGCAGAATTGAGGTTTTGTTTATCATATACCAAATTGTTCACTGCACAATCCACATACCACACGAGAAACCTGCAAACAGCCTAGAACACAAAGCTAGTCAAAAACATTTTAATGAGGACATTGGAAAAGGCTGTTAGGGACTCTTGGAGTTAGCTTTCCTTCCTTAAAAAGGAAAGGGGGGGGAAAAGAGGATAAAAATTTTTCTG
The DNA here is from genome assembly GCA_011680675.1 of Gymnobelideus leadbeateri. Classification (NCBI taxonomy): domain Eukaryota; kingdom Metazoa; phylum Chordata; class Mammalia; order Diprotodontia; family Petauridae; genus Gymnobelideus; species Gymnobelideus leadbeateri. The sequence goes on along the minus strand of WOXC01006111.1, from coordinate 7,034 downwards.
GTAGATTCACCTGAGAGCCCCATTTTTCTGGTACAGTCTGAGCATTTCAGGAATCAGGGAGTGATGCCAAGAAAAAAGTAGCATAGCAAAACTCCCAGCACTTGTGTGTGTGTGAGTGTGTGTGTGTGTGTGTGTGTGTGTGTGTGTGTGTGAGAGAGAGAGAGAGAGAGAGAGAGAGAGAGAGAGAGAGAGAGAGAGAGAGAGAGAGAGAGAGCACTACTCGTGAGAACTTGTGTGGGGGGAAGAGGGGTACTGAAATGTATCCGTCCATCTGTTTGTGTCTGAGTTGCATAAAATATTGAAATAGAAATGGAAAGTTAGAAAATGCTAGGAGTGAGTGAAACCTGAAAGAACATTGTATTTGAAAAGAAAATGTTAGACTGATTGTATAAAAAGGAAAAACAGAATTAACATGTTCCATAATGATTCTTCTGTGTTAACTAAATATTGAGATGAAATTTTGCTGAAACCCTCAAAATAAAACTTTCCAAGGAAAGTACTTGTCTTCATGGAACAATTTTGATCAAAAGATAAATCACCCTACATGCCCTTTTCGAGAGATCTTGGCTTCATGGGGAGCTTTCCATTCTGTCTCCCCACTTCACTTAATGTTTAATTTCAGAAACCCAAACACAAGCATATTATTATCTTTCCTCAATATAAATGTGTGTGTGTGTGTGAGTGTGAGCAGCTCATGTCAAATTTTTTTCTTAACATAACTACCATGTAACTCCAAATGACTCCTGCTCTCCTTGGGATACTAAAAACTGGCAAGCCTGGGAAATGAAGTCCCCTATTTATCTGGCCTCCTGGTCTTGCACAGGAAGCAACACTGCAGGCTTTCTCAAACTGTTGTGCCACAGTGACCACAATCTTGACCTGGAAGGCTCACCCTGGGAATAAGAGGCAATTCACATTTCTGACAGGCTCACTCCCAATCCTCCCTTAAATAGCCATTATGGACCCAGGAAGGCTGACTTGACGATCCTCAAGGGTGAACTGTTCCTGAATCACTAACTCATTCCGGGCAGTCTTTACGTACAAAATAAAGACTGCAGCCATTCGTATGTAGTAAAATGAGCAGGCTGAAATCTTCTTCAATATTTCAACCCGAGTGAATAATAGTAAAAACCAGAAAGGTTATGAAATTTTATAACAGATGACTGAAATTGGTAGCATTTCCCCGCTTTTCTGGAAGAAATTCAGGAACAGATTTGAATCCTGGGCTTTGATGCCAGTCTGTGATACATAGGGATCCCAAGTTCAAAAAAAAAAAAAAAGGCAGCTTCTAAATGGAGTGGTAGCTAGTTGTTGTCTGTCAAGCACTTAGGCATCAAGCTTTCTCGTTTGGGATTTGCTCTATATGTGATTTTGCTCCTTATTTAATCATGTAAATGTTTATTTAAAAGGAAATGCATATTTTAATTCTCTAATTGCACGTCTTTTCTATACTCAAAGCTCTATCTACCCACCAGGAATGTACAAGCTCTACCATTTATGGAAGGGGGTTAAGTCAAGAATAGGTATTACTTAACTATCTTCACGCATGAAACACAGATGCCTCAGGAGCCTGCCCCACCATTTTCCTTCACAAAACATTGCCATCAATGACAGCAAACCAAGGGAAGATCCAGAGGTCTTTTATAATCATACCTCAATTGCCCTTGGGCTACTGAGGGGAAGTAATTTAAGAGTTTGCTGTCAGTTATCAATTCCTTGTGGCTACTCAATAGAGACACACAGACAGACACATAGACTAAGACACTTGGAGGAGCCCTAATCCAACATCCACATCTTACAAATGAGCTGAGAGGCATGAAATGACTTGCCTATGGTCACAGAGCTAACCAAAGGTGGGACTAAGCCTCTGGAGCTCTCTTGGAAAGGGAAGGTCTACTGCTTCCTTTCTATGCTGAGCCACTGTCTTATGAGTCCATATGATGCCTTCCTTTCCTTTTCCCACATTTACCTTTGATTTGGACCTATCAACTCACTTGACAAGATGATTAACTAGGACAGATGCTTTGGGCCCCTACTCTTTTCTGAGCCACAGTTACACATCTCCAACAGCCTCTTGGACATCTTAAACAATGTCACAGTCACCTCAAATGCAACATGTCAAAACAGAATGATCATTTTCCCCAAACCCTCTTCCTTTCCAAATTTTTCAAGGTCACCACCACTGCCCAGGCCTGCAACCTCATAATCATGCTTAACTCCTCATTCTCAGCCCCCATGCCAATCCATTCCCCAATCTTATTGTTTCTACCTTTACAACAAATATGACTCGTCCTGTCCACTGATACAGTCACAATACTACTCCAGGCCCTCAGAATCACTTATATTACTACAATAGCCTTCAAACTGGTCTTCCAGCCTCAAGTCTCTCTCCCCACTCTAACCCATTCTCTGCTCAGCTGACAAGGCAATTTCTCTAAAATACAGGTAGGTCTGACCATGTCACTCACTTACTCAAGAAGATGCAGGGCTCTCTACTGACTCAAGTATGAAATAAAATTCTTTTCAGCATTTAAAACTCTTCATAACCTGCCCCCTTCATACCTTCCCAGTCTTCCTGTCTATACCCTACCCTCTTCCATATATTGTACCACCCTTGGTACATTGGCCTTCTGGCAGTTTCCTCAACTGCTGGCTATCTCTGGTCTCTGGGCCTTTTCACTGGCAGTTTGCCATGACTGGGTTAGGCTCTGAACTCACTTCCACCTCTGATTTCCCCTGTTTACTTCAACACTTAGCTTGAATCCCACTTTGTAAAGAAGTCTTTTCCTGATCCCCATCCCACTATCTGAGATGCTAATCCCACCCCCTTCTAGAGTCTGTCTGTCTGTCTGTCTCTCTTTCAAACTCTCTCCCTCATACTGAATATAGATATTTATAAATTTCTCTTCCATTGGACACTACACCTCTTGAGAGTGGGGACTGACTGTTTTTTGCCTTTCTTTTATTCCCAGGGCTCAGGACAGTGCTTCCAAAGTAGCAATCACTTAAATGTTTGTTGACTAATTTTACTTTTAGCAGAAAACTAACTATTAAAAGAGAATTTGTGGGGTGGAGACAAGATGGTGGAATAAAATCTTGACTTGACTAAGCTCGCACCCCAGCCACCTCCAATACCTGTAAAATATGACTCTAAACAAATTTTAGTGCTACCGAACCCACAAAGTGACAGAGAGAAACAAATCCCCCACTGAAGGCAGCCTGACAGGCAAAGAAAGGTCTATCACACTGGTCTGGGAGCCAAGTGCAGTCGTCTGTGAGCCACCTGGGCCCAGACCCAGGGTAGCTCTGACTGGCCACAGCAGACTTCAGGAGAGTGAATCACCAGCAGTTGTGGCAGTTTCCAGACTTCACAACCCATAAATGCCAAAGAGAAAGTAAAATGTCAGTATGGAACTCTGTTGGAACTGGATGAAGAGGAGCAATGTCTGGCCCTTGCCACCGGGGCAAGAGGTGGTGGAGACCTGTTGCCCCATGGCTGCCTCTGTATCTCCTGGCCTGCAGATTGTAGGGGGCCCAAGCAAGCATTCAGAGGGTAATTGCTCTTGCTTTGACCTGCTTGGATCTGGGTCAGTCTTGGGTGGTAGTTCTGGCATGTGTAACCAGTGTGCCAGAGCTTGTGGTGGCTGTAGAGAGGGTGCCCTCCTCATAGATGGGACAACAGCTCTGACAACAACTGTGAAAACTGCAGCGATTTGGAGCATAGCTCTTTCCACTCTGGAAGCAGAATTCTAACATGGCAAAGAGCTCAAAACTCAAGTAACTGGCTGGCAAGATAAGCAAGCAGAGGAAGCACAATCAGACCATACAATCCTTTTTTGGGGACAAAAAGGACCAAAACATGGAACCAGAAGAAGACAATAAAGTCAAAACTCCTGCGTCAAAAGCTTCCAAGAAAAATATGAACTGGTCACAAGCCATGGAGAAGCTCAAGAAGGATTCTGAAAATCAAGGGAAGTAAAGGAAAAGTTGGGAAGAGGAAAGAAAATGATGCAAGAAAATCATGAAAAGCAAGACAACAGCCTGCTAAAGGAGATCCAAAAATGCATTGAAGAAAATAACACTTTAAAAAATTTGACTAAGTCAAATGGCAAAAGAGACCCAAAAAGCCAAGGGGGAGAATGCCTTAAAAAGCCGATTTTGCCAGATGGAAAAGGAATTTCAAATATTCACTGAAGAGAATAATTCCTCCAAAATTAGATTGGAGCAAATGTAAGCTAATGACTTTATGAGAAATCAAGGTACTATTAAACAGATCCAAACAAATGAAAAAATAGAAGGCAATGTGAAATATCCCATTGGAAAAACCAATGACCTGGAAAATGGATCCAGGAGAGATAATTTAAAAATTACTGGACTACCTGAAAGCCACCATCAAAAAAGAGCCTAGCAATCAACCTTAAAGAAATTCTCAAGGAAAATTGCCCTGATATTCTAGAACCACAGGGCAAAGCAGAAATTGAAAGAATTCACCGATAATCTCTTGAAAAAGATCCCAAGAAGAAAACTCCTAAGAATATCATAGCCAAATTCCAGAGTTCCCAGGTCAAGGAGAAAATATTACAAGCTGTCAGGAAGAAACAATTTGAGTATTGTGGAAACACAATCAGGATAACACAAGATCAAGCAGCTTCTATATTAAGGGATCAAAGGGCTAGGAATATGATATTCCAGAGGTCAAATGAGCTAGGATTAAAACCAAGAATCACCTACCCAGCAAAACTGAGAATAAGGCTTCAGGGGAAAATATGGTTATTCAATGAAATAGAGGACTTTCAAATACAAGAAGCAAGAGAAGCATGAGAAAGTAAACAGGAAAAAGAAATAAAAAGGAACTTATTAAAGTTGATTTACATTCCTACATGGAAAAACAATAACTGTAACTCATGAGACTTTTCTCATTATGAGGATAGTTGAAGGGAATATATCTGTATACATGTAATGTGTGTGTGCACATATATATATATATGTATAGGAGGGTGTATGTGTGTATAAATACATGTGTGAGTATGTGTATCTGTGTATATGCGTCTACATAGACAGAGGGCACAGGATCAGTTGAATAGGAAGTGATGATATCTAAAAAATAAAATTAAAAGGTGAGAGAGGAATGTAACGGGAGGGAGAGAAAGGGAGAGACAGGATAGGGTAAATTATTTCATATAAAAGAGGCAACAGAAAACTGTTACAATGGAGGGGAAGAGCAGAAAGTTGAAAGGAAATGGGTCAACCTTACTCTCATTGAATTTGTCTTAAGGAGAGAATAACATACACACTCAATTGGGCATCTTGCCCTACAGGAAAGTAAAGGGGAAAGGGATAAAAGGGGGGATGATAGAAGGGAGGCCAGATTGGGGGAGAGTATAGTTAGAAGCAAACAATTTTGAAAGGGGACAACGTCAAAGTAGAAAATAGAATAAGCGGGGGATGGAATAGGATGGAGGGAAATATAGTTAGTCTTTCACAATATAATTACTATGAAAATGTTTTGCATAACTACACATGTACAACCTATATTGAATTGCTTATCTTCCCAGTGGGGGTGGGTGAGGAGGGAAAAAGGGAAAGAATCTGGAAATCAAAGTTTTAAAAACAAATGTTAAAAATTGTTTTTTACATGCAACTGGGAAATAAGATATACAGGCACTGGGGTAGAGAAATCCCTCTTGCCCTACTAGAAAGTTAGGGAGGTAAGGGGGACAATATAAGAGACAGCAGATTTGGGGAAGGGGTATTCAGTAGGTTTGCTATCTTGGGGTAGAGGTAGGTGAAAGATGAGGAGAAAATTTGTAACTTAAAATCTTCTGGAAATGAATGTTGAAAACTAAAAATAAATAAAAGATTAAGTTATATTTTTAAAAAAGGAGAATTTGTATGACTATTTAAAGGATGTTGATACTTTTTTTTTTAAATTCTGGTAAAAACTACTTGCATGTTCCATACTATGGAAAATTAAATTTTGATTGTAAAAGTAACACAGTAATTCTAATTTGAATTCCTTTTCAATATGTACATTAGAACAGATCACCAATGATGAGTTAATCCATACTGTGAATCTGTAGCCCCTTCTTGAGGAAGGGGTGTCCATTTTGTTCACATTCCCTACTGATTGTAGTCTGATATCCTTGTATGAGGTCCATGCTCATTTCATATTTTGTGAATAGGATGATCAGAGTAGTAAAATGTTATGGATGTTTTCTGGGTCTCCTGGGAACATGGCCCTCACTTAGCTTCACTGAATCCAAGAAGGAACCAAGAGGTGCTTTGGGAGAACTCACTGTGTTTGTCTGTATGCTTACTGTTCAGGACATATTATCAAGGCACAGATATGGTCAAGAGCCTTGAGGAATATACATTTAGGCCTAGCAATCTGTACCTGGGAGGAGTTACATGCATTTTCACAGCTATCTCCCCTATAGCCCCAAAAGGAAACACCTAGAGACACTGTGACCATCCAGAACAGCAGGCTGGCATTTTTCTCTTTGCCCCCCAGCTCTTCTTTATTACATCCACACCCTATGTTTTTTCTACCTTCTTCCAAACTCATCAGAGGTTTCCCCCCACACACACCGCTATTCCCTTTCCCTGTCTCACAACCCATGAACCAGGTTCTGACCTTGCTCCCCTCCCTTCATTCAAGTACAAACAACTGACTGTTCCCTCTGGCCTTGGCCCAATGACCCCCATTCTTTTCTCCTCTAGGAAGCTTCCTTTTCCTGTCCCTCCCAGTCCAATAATCTGGTACAACTCCACTGGGCCCTCATTTGCTGACATTCAACCAAAAGTAAGCAGAGTTTTTACTTGGCCAGGCAGCTTCAAACTATATTTCTAAATGAGATGCTAAAGCCTGCTCCTGGGACTCAAGCAGGAGAAACCCAGGGTGGACAATAAATAAAGAAATAGTGATCCAAATGCCACAAAAACATCAGCAGCAAAAAAGAGCCTGGCTGCTGATGCTTCTTCCTCTTCCTTTCCTTTTTCCTCTTCCTATCCTTCTCCTTCTCCTTCTTCATACA